>VDFB02202788.1:0-32213 GCA_007258455.2 Sequoia sempervirens | reverse complement strand
AAGAAATGTGGTCTCATGGTAATGGAATGCCATGACAAGCACATTGAGACCACATTTCTTTGAGGCAATTTTTTGAACAGTTAACTGCCTTGTCTATGCTACCACATTTTTCATACATGTCTACCAAAGCATTTTATCAAACAATTCACAGCCTTGCTGCTATGGCTAAAAGCCTAAAACACATACTTTCGAACAAGCTATGGATGCTTGGAAAAAATCTATCAAAGCATAATAGTAAGCAACAAGCTATGGTCTCATGGTTTTTTTTCACGTGAAAATCAGTGTGATTTTATTCACATTTTTTTGCAGGTTATAAATGCTTTTTTTTGGCAATTTTGCTGTTTGAAATGGGAAAAAATCGTCCAGCCTGCAGATTTTTTAAAAATCGGGATTAATCGGGATTTTTTGCAGATTTCTGCTTCTATGAGACAAACAACCAAGCAGAAGGTAAGAGACATGAGATGTAATTTAACATCAAGCTGATATCAAGAACAGCTATATCTCTGTTGAAACAGAAAAAAATTGTCATAAGTTAAGATTGTAGAGAAGTATGGGAAGCTTAGTTAGAGGTTGAGGAGGAACTGACATCAGTTGCCAAGAAGGATTTGGAACTGATTGTCTATACCATCAAGGAAAGGTATGACATGCACTTGGATCAGTGAAACTGTCCAGAAAAGCAAAAAACTGCAGAAGTTAGTTACAAACTGCTAAAAAAGAAAGAGAATGCACTCAACTAAATTGGATTTCCAAACCAGCAAGGTTTGGTGGGGAACTGGACCAAGACTTAATGCCACATTGTCTAAATGTGCAATACCATTTGTAATGTCCTCAACAGGGTAGTTAGCTCAAATCCACCAAATTTGTATTACTATTAAATCAAATCCTAGCTCTTTCTGATCACCAAGTTCTTGATGTGGGTAAGCTGAGAGTATACAGAGACTAGAATGAGGACAAAATAATTAACTAGAAAGATATTGGTGGCTAGCCAACCAAATTACATTAATATCAAACCATAGAATTGTTCAATGCCAAAATGACAGATGATATGCAAATTCCGATTATTTCAAATTGGTTGATTACAAGCCGAAATGCATTAATGCCAAAATAGCAGACTATATCATCTGATTCCGAATTACACCAAGTTGGTGGATAATGATATAAAAATAAAATGGATATAGTAGATAAATTGATTAAGATCTTTTTGCAATGATGCTATGGATCCGGCGGTGAACTGTCTAGGAACTTTTACAATGTTAATCAAACTATTGGCGGTAAACCAACTAGTTATTACAATATTGAAGGGAAAGCAATTATTTCACTTTAATAACCAAAAATCTAGGTATTATGTCAAACAGTTATTCATCATCCTAAAAGAAAACATTTCATCAAATAGTTGATATGTAACTAAAAACACACAAAATAAATACCCAGATTGAGTTGTTATGATTGTGTGATGAACAAGTGTTGAAGTTGAGCAAATAATGTGATAAGTTGCTGTAGAAAATAATTATAAACTACAGTTAGAATCAGATCAGAATTAACCCATGTAATATAAGTATTGCATGTTGATGTAGACCTTTGAAAGATAGTGCAATTGCTGCTTATATGCAAATCATAGTTGGCAGACTTTGACTTGGTAAAAACTTGGAAGAGCCAAAGTTTGTGACTTGACAACTTAAAAAATTGCTTAAATTTCTTTAAAAACATATTTTTTTTGCAAAATTCAATGACAAAATGTATCCAATGAGTCCATAAATATTTACAAAATTGTTTTCTATTAATTTTATTTGTTTGAATACAAATTGAGTACAAAATCGCATCCTCATGCGGAATCCTAATACAATAATTAGCTAACAACTATTATGAATTTATGATGATTGCCTTTGAAAATCATCATCATAATTGATAAATTCTATATTACAACATTTTACATTTTCTTCTTCCCAAGTCCACTGAAAACATGGGGAGAGGTTCTAATCCTCACACTTTGTTGCAGCTCCTCACTCAACATTGAAGGCTATGTTTGTAGTTCTGACTTGACCTCCATCTTGTTGCTAGAAGGCAATGACTGCTTTGCCTCATCAATGTCATCCAATGACAATCTAGTGGATCCTTTTCTTGTAGCCACATCCTCCATTGCTTGCCTCTCAAAATCAAAATCTCATTTGCAATAAACAATGGGGTCTCCTCATCTTGCCTTGTCCAATTGCTATAAGGATCAATGCCATTCAAATCAATGACCTCCTTTGATTTTTCCTCTACCTTTCTTGTACAAAGTTGAAGGTTGTATTGTATTTTATAAGAATAATGGCATTTGAATCTTTGATATTGATAATATGATACTTCATCATTGATCAATGATACTGTGATAGTGATAAAGATAATTGTGTATGTTGTCAATTATGGTCTCCACTCCCAAACCCCCTCATTGTAATTAAATTTATTATATGACAAGAGATCCCAATAACTAGTGGGGGTCTAGGAGTGGAGACCCCAATGGGGTTGAGGGGAAGCGCCCCTCATAGAGGTCTTAGGGCAGCGCCCCTTGCGGGGTCGAGAGGCAGCACCCCTACTGCATTCCTTATTGTGATACAGGGTGGGGTTGAGGGGTAGAGCCCCCGCCACCAAACACAAATTAAGGCCTTTGAAACCACACAAAACTTCATGTGTGATGAGCCCTGCTGGCTCTCAACTCAAACCCCCAACTTTTCTTAAGTCTTTTAGTGTTATTTAGTTTTTTAGAGAAAGTTTGATAGACAGAAGAGAAGGGGCGCACAGCAGAAATGCTCATAAAATGTAAATTTGCACTATTTTCTTCAGAATGAAAGTGTAGATTGCATTATTTAACTGTGACAAATAGATTGCAAATGATAAACATACCAGAATATCTCCAGATTATTTAATTAAAGAAATTAGCCAGTTTGACAGTCGGAAATGATGAAATCAAGCAAATAAGCACGCCCAAGCTCCAGATCTGACTTCTCCCACTCCAAAATGAGATACAATGCCCTGGTAGAGGTAGACGCCAAGATAGAAGCACAAAAAGGAGCAAAGAGGAAGGCGTTTCAATTACTTCCTTCACACGCCTTTCCAGAATGCACAAATTCCAAGGTAAGCCGTACGGCCAAGGAAAGAATAGGTAGTATCCCTGCTGGAAGCCTCTGAATTTGAAGAAGGATGCGCCACAAGGATGAAACCCTCTCTTATTGCAAACAACATGAAATCTCAATATATGTTCTCTGTCTGAATCTGTAGAACCTTTGAATGAAGCTCTCAACTGCACTGATTCGTTTGATCTTTCACAATCTCAAGAGTGCTCAACACTGAAGAGGTGTTGTTCTTCAATGGAAAATTGTTCAAACCCTGATCACAGGAGAATGCACAGGAAATAGCACAAGGCAAAGTCGAAATTGTCAAAAGGTGAGTTTCTCATTGCCAGACATGCCCTTTTATGCAAAGGCACGAATCCCAAGAAAATATGCCACTTTTGGATATTAAAATCTTTTAAATAATATTTAATTCATTTCAATAGTATATGAATTAAATACTTGGGCGCACTTATTCATTTAAGTGATTTAAAAAAATATAAAGTCAATTTTATCTTTATAATTAAATGGCTAAATCAATTAATATTTAAATCATTGAAAACCCATAACCCACTCAAAACACCATAATCCTCGCGGTTACTGGTCACGACCGTGACGCTTAACGCTATCGCGGAACCAGCCAATCGGGCCTCAAAACCGTGAATCCATTCCAAACTTCCGTGAAGTACCACCGCCCCTCAACTCAATCCAACTTGAAATTCTACAAGGTCCAAATAAAGGGCTAACACATCGTCTTCTCGGCGAACTCAGATGGGACATCGCACCGCTTTCTCCCCGAATTTGCTTGTCCACAGCAAACCCAAGCCAGATAGTCAATATCGATCGGCCACTCTCTCCTGGCAGCATCCTCTGTGGTGAGATCCCACTTTACCAAGTATTCTAGTAACCCGCCTCCTAAGATGACGCCTGAATCGAATGCATTCCTCGTGTATCAAAAACTTCGAATTTCCCCTCATCATCCAGGGGTGGCAAATCAATAGAAGGAATCACATGTTGTCCCAACACCTTTTTAAGGCGCGACACATGGAACACGTCGTGAACCTTACTGTCCATCGGAAGATCTAACTCATAAGCCACTTCACCGACACGTCTGACAACTCTGAAAGGTCCATAGTATCGCGGCTTAAGTTTCTCAGTGCCCTTCTTATGAAGGGTGGACTACCTATAAGGCTGAAGCTTCAAGTACACCAAATCATCAATCTCGAAAGACCGCTCTACTCGTTTCTGATCAGCATATTGCTTCTGCTGATTTTGGGCTTTCTGTATATTCTCTCTGATTGCTCTCATAATATCCTGGTTCTCCTGTAATAAATCACCAGCACTGGGAACTCTACTGTCACTTAGCAATAAGTCTAGAAAGCTTGGAGCATCATATCCATATAATGCTCGGTAAGGTGTCATCTGGATGCTCATGTGATGGGTGGTATTGTGGCAATACTCACAAAGATATAACCACCTCACCCATGCCTTCTGCTGCCCTGAACTGTAATTTCGCAAGTACCCTTCCACCCATTTGTTGACTATCTCACCGCTTCATTTGTTTTTGGGGTGGTAGTCAGGCTCTGAAAGTGAGTTCTCATTCCAGGTGTTTGAATGACTCTTTGGTTATCCATAAAACCCCATGTCCCTATCAATTTGACTATACTCCCAGGCAAACCATGCAGCTCTAATACCTCTAAGAACAAACTCGCCAATTGGTAGCCGGTAGGTGTAGTGATTAAGTAAAAGTGTGCATATTTCGGCCAACTCCATCTACCGCCATGAAAAATGTCAGTTCCCCTTGAGCTTTTGGCAAGCCCGCGGATGAAGTCCATGGACAAACAATCCCACTTCCTCTCAGGAATAGGAAGCGGCTGGAGTAAACCTGCAGGGTATGTATGCTCTTGCTTGTTCTGCTGACAAACAAGACATTCCCTGACATACTGGAGAACATAAGACTTGAGACCCTTCCAAGAGAATCTCTCTCGTACCTGCCTGTAGGTCTTAAAGTAACCGGGATGTCTTGCCATGGGTGAATCATGGAATGACCTCAAAACTCTGTCCTTCATCTCAGAACCTGGGACTTGTAAAATCCTCCCTTTGTAAATGATAAGATCATCTACAAGTGAATACCTGTCATCCTGTACTGTTCCATCTACTATGCTAGAAGCCCATGGGTCCTTAGCATACTCTACTACTATTAGATGTCTCCAGTCCTCTGAAACCGGTGTAATAGAGCTCAAGCGAGGACGGCGAGATAAAGCATCGACAACCACATTCTGAGTGCCCTTGACATAGGAGATGTCAAAATCGTAAGACTGAAGCTTGCTGACCCATTTCTGTTGCCTTTCGTTCAAATCTCGCTGCCCAAGAAAATGTTTCAGACTATTATGATCGGTTTTAACAGTGAATTTGCTACCAATCAAGTACTACCTGAATTTGGCCATGGCATGCATGATTGCCAACATTTCCTTATCATAGATATTGTAGCTCCGCTTAGGACCTCTTAGCTTCCGGCTCTCGAAAGCTATAGGGTGTTGATCCTGCATGATAACTGCACCAATACCCTCACCACTGGCATCGCAATGTAACTCGAAAGGTTTGGTGAAGTCCAGTAGAGCCAAAACTGGACATGTGGTCATGAGAAGTTTGAACTTCTCAAAGCACGCCTGTGCTAGTGGTGTCCACACAAAAGCACCTTTCTTAGTCAAATCAGTTAGTGGCGTAGCATGCCGCGAGAATCCACTAACGAACCGATGATAGAAGGCACACAATCCTACAAAACCCCTGAGCTGTGTTAAAGTCTCAGTTGTAGGCCAATCAATGATGGCTCGAACTTTCTCTGGATCCATGCTGACTCCTGAACCACTGATGATGTGTCCCAGATATAAAAGCTCTGCCATACCCAAAGCACACTTAGACTCCTTGGCGTACAAGGACTCCCTGTTAAGTATACTCAGTACCTCATCCAAGTGAACCATGTGTTCCTCCCATGATTTGCTATAAACCAGGATGTCGTCGAAGAACACAAATACAAATTCTCTATGGATATTTTGTCCTGTCATATAGTAGATCGAATGTGAGTCGTGGAGATTGTTTAAACCGAATGGCATAATCCAAGAAATCTGCAGTGTCCATGGACATCTCAACGCTAGCTTTATGTCCCTCTCTGACTGATCCGATGATAACTCTTTGTTCTCAAATCAATCTTTGAGAAGTAGCAAGCTCCATGAAGCTCGTCTATCAACTCATCTATCTGTGGGATAGGATACTTGTTCTTTATAGTTTTCCTGTTGAGCATTCTGTAGTCAATACACATTCTGAGTGTACCATCCTTTTTCTTCACCAAAACAACTGATGAAGCAAAGGGTGACTTACTCGGCCTAATGTGCCCCATAGCTAAAAGCTCCTTAATAGTTTTCTCAATCTCATCTTTCAAACGCTTGGGATGCCGGTAAGGAGTAATCATGATCGGTTTCGTGCCCTCATCCAGCTCTATAATATGCTCAATACCTCTATCAAGAGGTCTGCCTAGTGGAATTGCACTAAAAACCTTCGCATGTTTGATTCGAAGTTCCTGCACATCAAAATGGTAAGAAGAAGCTTGCTGCTCCAACTGTGAAGGCATTAGTCACCTGCTGTTCTACTCTGTACTACATTATTGTGACAATCAAACGTTCCATTCTCCGGAGTGAAATTTCTCTAAGGTTGTTGTCCTTGATGGCTTTTAGAATATGATTTGTGCCATCTATGCTGAATTTCATCTCCATGTCACGCAAATTAAGCGTGAACTCTCCTATCGCATGAAGCTACTTCATGCCAAGAACTATATCCGTTCCTCCCATATTCACAACATAAAAATCTGCCTTAAACTCAAAATTGTTGAGCTTCAAAGGCAAGTCAGGTATCATCCTCCTAGCTGGAGAGTGTATTCATCCTAACCTTCTCACATGTATGCCTCTCAACCGAGTTTTGAATTCCCGCTTCTCCACTAACCGCGGAATCGAATGGCTAGGTTGCACCTGTGATCTAGAAGGAGATATGACCCTTTGACTAGCTAGGATCCCACCTGAGTTCCGAAGATCCCTCGCATTGACATTATGACTCTTTAATTCCTGCTTACTACAATTTCAGCCATTTTCTCACTCTCCATCTCAGATTATAGGATTGAGTTTGTTGATCAGAAAAATCAGTCAACGCTTCTCCCTCATAAAACCACTCTATGTGCCTGTTTTTCCCTTTAGGTTTGAGGGGGCAGTCATGATTAAAGTCATACGGACCCTTGTAGTAAAAACAAAGTTTCCTTCTTCGTAAATCGCTCATTGTTTCTCGATCTAAAGGGGCTGCAAATTTCTTCGATCTGCATTATTTCTTTCTGATCTCGATTTTGACTGTGGTAGGAGGTAGGTAGGTTTGTTTCAAAATGGCTTACGGTGCAGATAGCTCCATGTCATGAGCTTCTCATGGCCTCCTCAGGAAGTAGTAGGTGGACTAAACGCTTTTATCCAACCTTTCTGCAAAAGATCCAATGAACAATATGATCGGGCCTTTCCTTCAGATTCCTCAGTCACTATCACGCATAGTCTTGAACTCTCCAATGTACTTAGATTCCAAGCTACCTAATCAAGCTTCAATGAAGCAAATCTCCTAAGAATAGCTCAGATCACGGGCCTATCAAATTTCTACTAGTTTGTCAAGAACTCTGCACGGTAATCCTCATTATGATGAAGAGTAGCCATACCATGAATCCACCAGTCATGTGCCACGCCATCAAGGTGAAGTGCTGTAAAACGAATGGCATCCTCCTCAGGCATGGGGCGTAGTGTCAAGAATGTGTCAAGCTTACTAACCCAGGCACGTGCTGTAACTCTACCACTACCATCAAAGTTCGCCAAAGTAAGCTTATTGGTAGCCTGTCTAAGATCATTCTGCTTGTGTCTAGGCCGTCTGCCATTCCTGCTTCTGGTGTGTTCTCTCTTCTGGCTCATGAATCTGTCGAAGTTAAGGTGCTCCTTAACCCTCGGTGGCAATGCATCCCACTCATCATGCATAACCATAATATTATCTGCAAAATTTATCTCACCACCTTGTTCAACTTCGTCCACTTCCTCAACATCATCTCTGGTAAAAGTAGGACATGTAGCTCTCTCAAAGGTGCGTGCTGGAGCTATGACTCTCTGAGGCTCTTTGTGAATACTGCCTTCACGATCTTGATCGAGATTCTAAGCTCTATTAATTGTCAAATTTTGGACATTTGTGCTAAGTTGTTGAAGAATAGTCGCCACCTATTCTTGGCCTGCAACCATGCCTTTGAGCACATCTTTAGCTTCTCTGTCCTCACCTCTTTGATTTCTAGGGCCCCCTCTAGAGTAGAACTTGCCAAAACCCTCCTGGTGTGACTTCATAAATTTCTCTAACCCCACAAGCTGGCAGGATCAGAGCTCTGATACCACTGTGATGAGCCCTGCTGGCTCTCAACTCAAACCCCCAATTTTTCTTAAGTCTTTTAGTGTTATTTAGTTTTTTAGAGAAAGTTTGATAGACAGAAGAGAAAGGGCGCACAACATAAATGCTCATAAAATGTAAATTTGCACTATTTTCTTCAGAATGAAAGTGTAGATTGCATTATTTAACTGTGACAAATAGATTGCAAATGATAAACATACCAGAATATCTCCAGATTATTTAATTAAAGAAATTAGCTAGTTTGACAGCCGGAAATGATGAAATCAAGCAAATAAGCACGCCCAAGCTCCAAATCTGACTTCTCCCACTCCAAAATGAGATACAATGCCCTGGTAGAGGTAGACGCCAAGATAGAAGCACAAAAAGTAGCAAAGAGGAAGGCATTTCAATTACTTTCTTCACACGCCTTTCCAGAATGCACAAATCCCAAGGTAAGCTGTATGGCCAAGGAAAGAATAGGTAGTATCCCTGCTGGAAGCCTTTGAATCTGAAGAAGGATGCGCCACAAGGAAGAAACCCTCTCTTATTGCAAACAACATGAAATCTCAATATATGTTCTCTGTCTGAATCTGTAGAACCTCTGAATGAAGCTCTCAACTGCACTGATTCGATTGATCTTTCACAATCTCAAGAGTGCTCAACACTGAAGAGGTGTCGTTCTTCAATGGAAAATTGTTCAAACCCTGATCACAGGAGAATGCATAGGAAATAGCACAAGGCAAAGTCGAAATTGTCAAAAGGTGAGTCTCATTGCCAGAAATGCCCTTTTATGCAAAGGCACGAATCCCAAGAAAACACGCCACTTTTGGATATTAAAATCTTTTAAATAATATTTAATTCATTTCAATAGTATATGAATTAAATACTTGGGCACACTTATTCATTTAAGTGATTTAAAAATATAAAGTCAATTTGACTTTATAATTAAATATTAAATCAATTAATATTTAAATCACTGAAAAACCCATAACTCACTCAAAACACCATATAATCCTGTGCTGTCAGAAGCTGTCGACTCCTACACTGCCAACGCCTGCTGTGAACTAGTCACTGGGCTCTGAAAACCAGAACGATCAAACTCTCTAGAAAGTACCATTGACCCTCTAACCAATCCAACTAGCCCACAAGGGTCCAATAAAGGGCTAACACACTGTTCCTGAGAACTGTCTAGAGAGGGGACATCACATCATGTCACACACCATCTTCACAATTTTATCACTTAAGGGAGAAATGAGGTATTTGACACATTTTTGTTTATAAGAATGTAAAAAAAAAGAAGATTTTGTTTTTTGTTTTTTGTTTGGGCAGGGACTCATTGAGTTAATGGCACAAACTCACCAAGTTTTTAAAAAATCCTCACGAAAAACATGATGAGTACTTGCCAAAACCTTGCCAAACAAAAAATTTGGCGAGTACTCGCTGAGTCTGCCAACTATGGTGCAAATCCAATAAGTATCTACTAATGGGATTGCAACAAATAAAATCTCCTTTGCCTCTTGACAGCGTGGACATAACAATGACTACCAAATTTGCAAATAGCTGTTCATAAAACCCCTGTATTAGCTGTTGCAGATCAGCAATACTATTTTCCCATAATCAAATATTAAACCTTGTTTAATATCTTCCATATGGAAGGGTGTAACTGATTAACCAACTGCAACAAGGGAACCAGTAGTATATAAATAATATTAAATGATTTCAACTTCCACCACTGGCTGTGATTGGAAAAGAAATGTCAGCAAACAAGGAAGCTAGAGTGTCAGAAAGCTGTCAGATTCTGTCCTCAATGGTATGGCAATCAAGAGACATTCAAGATTTGCTTCAACAGCTGTGGCTAGCAGCGGATACAATTATTACAGTTAGGCACTTCACTCAGCAGCAACCTTAATTAAATATATTGCACCTTAACATCGTACAACATTTCTAATAGTTGCATCCCATTCTATCAGCAAACAAAGGTAGGGCAGTATTTTATAAATATTACATGAAAATATACGAAAGTCTTGAATAGAAATCATTCAATTATATGATAAAAATTGTTGCGCTAAGATTATATGTATGGCTGGAAAGATATATGGCACAACCAACATATACTAATCAGTTACTAAACATTGATTAATAAGCAACAATAATAATAACCTTTAATCCAAAACCGAGATCATCAACTGAAAGCAAACAACTGAATTCTAAAAATTAAAAAACAGATCACTGAAAACTTCACACCAAAATTTGGAAACTGAAAAACTGAAAATATAATTAGTTGGAGTACATTGGCAATCCCTATATAGAACTATACTAAAAGGTTAGGAGGGTTGTCCTCGAAACCAACAATATCAAAGGGTTTTTCTCCTCAAGTGAAGAAATCACATTCATTCTTGGGATTGGAAATTGATAAAGTGAGCAAGAAGTATCTTTTTGAGCTTATATCCCCCTTTTATAGGCATTTTTGGGGAAATAAAATGTTATTTCCTATTTTCTCTTTTTAGCTCCAAGAGTGTAATTTTGAAGTGACTCATAAAATTGCATTTTGACCCCATCCCTACCACCACTTAAAAATGTCACTTATTGCCTTCTTTTCAAAACAACCTTTTAATAATAAAAGATGGAAGTAGTCAAGAAGGTAATGTTGTGGTTTAGGGTTTATGGTTCATGGCTTAGGGTTTAGGCTTTGAGGTTCAAGGTTAATGGTTTATTGTTTGGGTTGTAGAGTTTGGTATTTTAGTTTTAGTATAGGGTTTAGGGTTTAGGATTGAGGGTTTGGAGTTGATTGTTTAGGTTTCAGTGTTTGGTGTTTTAATTTAAGGTTTTTGGATTGGTGTTTGGTTTGAAGGGTTGAGGGTTTAGGATTTAGACCTCAAAGTTAATGCTTTAGGATTAGGTTTTAGGGTTTATGGTTTTATGTTTTGGATTGAAGATTTAGTGTTTATGGTTGAGGTTTGAGTGTTAAGAGTTTGTGCTATCTTAAATTTAACATATTAGGGTTAAGGATTAAGGTTTTATGCTTTAGTGCTTAGGTTCGTGTTGATGGTTGGAAATTGAGGGTTTTAGGGATTAGTGTTTGAATTTTCCTATAGAGGCTCAAATAATTGCTGCATGGGACAATTTACATGCACTCCAATTTGGCAATTTGGGCCCCTTTAATGAATGCTTTAATGTTCAGGATTTATCCTTTAGGGTTGGTGGTTGAGGATTGATAGCTGAAGGTTGATGAGTGAGGGTTTAGGGATTAGTGTTTAGGGTTTAGCATTAAAAGGTGGTGGTTGACATTTGATATTTAAGATTTAAGGGTTTAGGGTTGAGAGTTGAGGGCTAAGGGTTGAGTATTGAGGGTTTGTGGATTAGGGTTTAGGGTTAAGGGTTGAGATTTTAAGGTTTAGATTAGAGGGATTAGGTTTGAGCGTTTAGGGTTTAGCATTACAAAAGTGCACCTTCACTACAAACACAAATTGAATAACAAAGATCAAGATAAGAAAAACTTAACTAGAATGCTTGCCACAATTATTCTGAGCTCAAACATTCTAACCACCAAAAAGAGTACAACAATCTTCTAGGATGTGCTATGTAATGGAGAAATAACTTTCTCAAATTAACTATTGAAAGAGGAGAAATCACAAGTCAATGGGAAAAAAAGATGATGATTGATGTTGACAATAAGGGTCACAACTCCCATGTCATTTTGTCCGCTCATTTATGATTAGATTTGTTAGGTCTCCACCATACTATACACCATCACATCTTTAATATTCAATTTTAAAGAAAAGCTTTGCTAAACTTTATCTACCCCTCATCTACCTCCCTAGTCATTTGATGTTATTTCCTTGTAATAACGAGTTCACCCACCATGACTCAACCATGCCCTTAGTACACTAAATACACCAATCCCTCACATTTTTTTGGATTGGTCCCATGGTTTGTTTAACATGCTTCCTTGGCAACACCATCTTTTCCCTTTCTTTCTCTAGTTCTTAAGTTGTGAAGTCTAACAACAACTAACCCCATCAACTCCCAACCTTTCCCCAACCTTTTATTCACCTATAGACCTTGTCATGTTTTTACTTTGAATGGGTTTCCACTCACAATGACCATCTGGTCTTCAAACTACACTTGCAAGCCATTTGTTCTTTTTATATTTTCACACTAAATATGTATCCATAGTTCACAAATTTGAACTTGGAGAGTAATGGGCAAGCCAAAGATTTTTGACTTGGTGAAAACTTGACAAAAACTCAACAAAACCTGGAAACTTAAAAAACACTTAAATTTTTGAAAAAAACATATATTTTATTCAAAATTCAACTACAAAATGCTTCAAATGAGTTTGGTGGGGGTTTGAGGGCAACGCACCCACTGTGGTCAAGGTGCGGAGGCCTCACCACCAAGCTCAAATGAAGACCTTCAAAACCACATACCTTAATGGCACACACCATTTTTCATAATTTTTGAAAAGGAAAAAGACAATACTTATAAAGCCAAAAAAGCCAAGATTTTGGAGTGTTTAACTCTACATTTTTTCTTGTGTTTTTGAAGCATTGATGGCACAGCAAGTCAACTCATTAGACTAGCTGAAAAGTTAGGCACGAGTTCTTTGCAAGTTTATCCTGTGACTAATTAGGAGCAAAAAAAAAAACTCTTTGCAATCTATGTATTTATCTATTGAACAATGGTCTAGTGTTTTGCACAAGGCATCTAGTTCAGGCAATGCAACCATGATTATTTTCTTTGCCATTCTAAGACTTCTCATTTAGTGTCACCTGTACATCTTTCAAAGAATCTCCTGTACTGATCTTTTGGTGTCACAATCTTTTGTGTCAGAGGGTTTTGGTTGCCAGGACAAAGGTGGTTCCATCCATGGCTTCCCACTGGTTTCTTACAACTTCAAGATATTACCAAAAACTGACCCAAAGTGTATTGACTATGATTGGGACTGAGACCCATGGAATCCCCTTGAAAAGAACTGTTGAAATTACTTGTTTCTTCCTGGAAGAAACAAGAATGAGAAGGTATGGCAAAGGGAAAGGCATGTAAAAACCTTTTTTCATTGCACAAAAAATACTTGTGTAAAATCCCAGAAACTTTCCTTGTGAAAATCAAAGTCCTCTTAATAATTTCTGATTTTTCTCTTACTGTCTGTCCATAGAGCATAGAGATTTCTAGAGTAAAAAGTAAAAAAAGGAATTCTTTCATTTTTTAGAGTAAATGATTTTTATCCTAGAGAGAGGAAATCGGTCATGACTTAACAAAATGTTCTTGATGCCATTGAATGCCAGGCAAGGAAATGAACTGTGCAGGTGGTTCTTGCAGGAATGGTGTGAGAAAAAAATACTCACTACCTTAAAAGATTGTGAGGTCTGAGTTCAACTCACAGCAGACATGCATGATAAAAGGGAAAAGGAAATAATATTTAGTAAACACTTCTTTCCTGCTGGAAGGTCCTTGGAAATAGATGTAAATCCTTCATGTAATTCCCTGTAAATCATTCTCAAAATTTCTACTTTCACTTTATGCATTTTTGGCAGACTGCTATGGGGAAGTGGCTACTCACTGAAGAATTTTTCTTAGAGCCATGCTAAAACATGGTGACAAGGGATTGAAGATTTACTTTAAATTACAGCAAATGTATTTACAGTACTACAACACCCATATTTAAGCTGCCTATACTAGTTCTGTAAAATGAAAACAACATTGTCAGATTTAACTGCTTCAAATATTTTAAAACGTGAACTGTTATCCATAAATTTAAATGATAAAAGAAGGTTGTGTTATCAACACTTCCTATAACCAGTCAAATGCATAGATGTGTAAGCACTGTATTGAATGTTGTCTTTTTGGGGAATGATTATGTTAAATTTGCTGCATTGCCATTAGTTGTTCAAAGCATTTGTGAGGTATACTCTTTGTTTCTAATTTTTTTTAAGATTCAAGCTTAGGTGGACATGAAATTGAAATGTACTTACATCTTCTGTGTCATGTAATTTAGTGTTTTGCCAACTTTTGGATTCAGATTGCCGAAATTAGATCTGCATGCAATGAGTATTTTCTAGATTTTAGATTTTGAGTGCTGCAGTGGCTTGGCAATAACTGCATTTGTACCATATTTGTTGTTTGTTAATGACTTTGTTTACCATGTCTGCTATGTTTGATTATGCTGCTACAAGAAAAAGTTGAATGAGTTCCATATAGTAACATTATTTTAATATTTTGAAACAAATTGTTTCTGTTTGTTCAGGTCCGGGATTATCGCAAAGGTTTGCCAACTTCAGGTGATTCTGTCTCTTCAGGAGAAGGATTTCCGGTAGTTCATAAAGTTCTTCTACGTCCTACTATGGAGAATATTGTAAAGGATATTTCTTGTATGGCAGAGTCTTGGGCCTACAGTGATCTTATGGTTAGTGCTCAAACTTTTTATTTAAGTGGATGAAATTTGAAAGGTGTGGCACTTCTAAAGAAGCTATTATTGTTTAACCTTGCTTTGCGCTTGTAGAAAATTGAGTCACGGATATTGAAGGCAATGCAACCAAAACTTTGTTTGGATCCTACTCCAATGTTGGAGAGGTTGTGTGAGAACTCCAACTCAAACAAAGTAAAATTTTTCTTTAATTTTGTTGTTGTTCTTGTTAGCATTATGATACTTATTCTGTCCATTATTTTCATAGCTTCTAATGCCATGGTATATTCTGCAGTCATGTACCTAGAAATATTCGAGTAGTAATAGTCATAATCTGCCAGTCATAAATGGCTCTTTATGGGTCTTGGTTTCTTGAAGGCTGACTATTACATACTTAATAGTTTTTTGGGTTGGTGTTTGTGTTTTGAAGCTCAACTTGGGATTGCCTTTGTCACGACGTGAGAGAAAACAGAGAGGAGGTTTTCCTTTGGTCAAGGGGATGTCTAACAATCTTTCCCATGGTAAAAAAGTTTCTGTTGAAGGAACCATTGAGAAGGCAATAATGCAGACAAGGATTGCTGGAACAACTTCTGCATTTGAAGATTCCAGCGTTTCTTGTAGTCAAGAGAAATTGGTACAAAGTCCCAGAGAAATTGGGAGAGTTGGGAGAAGTGTACTGCAATCTCCACCATTGACAAAATTAGGGGAGTTGTCACAACCTCTGATATCCACAGCTGTTACCAGTATCTCTCTTGGACCATCATGTAGCATTATGGCAGCATCTTTAGGACAACAGAAGGAGAAATCACTTGGACTAGCAACTGTATTGACTGCAGCCACTTCAGTCAATTCAAGTCAGATTGATTCACAACATCAACAGGCTCAGCAATCTGTGTCATTTGGCAGACACATATCTAACTCTCTTTCTAAGCAATCCTCTGCAAGCGGAGTTGCATCACCAGGAAGTGTTACAAATTCAATGGCACCATCTAATGTTAACGGTCCATCACCTGGCACAGCACCTTTGCCTAATTCAATAACCAAACCAGATCAATCTATTGTCAGCCAGGATCAAAGCAAGCAACTTGAGACTATATCAATATTGGTGTCAGTAATTCAAAGGTATATTGTTTCCTTATATCTATTTTTTTCTTTAAGGGAATATAAGAAAGGATGTTGTGGTTTCTCTGCAGAATCTCCAGTATTTATGTTTTATAATCTTAATTGTCTTTTCTGCTTTGCTTGCTTTCAAGCAATTTCCATTTGAGAATTTCTTTGATAGCTTGTTGGTAGAGGAGTAAATTGTGGGAAGTAGAATGTGGCCCATTGTGCAAAACAGTCACAGTGCCAATCAGATCTTGTAGAAATTATTAACTATCGGTACTGGCCTTTTAAGTACAGTTTCTGTTTGTTTCTTAATGGATTGACATGCTAGTAGGAGGTGGGTCCTTAATCCATCTTGTGGAGTCAAATTCCATAAATAATTAAGAAGAAAACTTTAATGTAGGAAAAACAGTATCAATTTGGCTAGGACAGAGTTTATGCTATCTCATCTGCTGCTACATTTCCCTCAAACAGTGCATACTTACTGTTTGTCATAATTTTGTTACTGGATCAGACTGTTTTGTGGTTGCTACTCAGGATGCTACAGTTTGGCTGTCAAAATGACAAAACACTTTTTTGATTTAAATTTTAAATGTCTTCCTATTTGAGTCTGAAGAATGTCAGAGGGCCTCAACTAGATTTTGAGGGCTGGTTCCTACAGAATGGGGAAGAAGGATTGATCCTTTGGTGGGAGGGAACCATTCAATGTACAACAAAGATTCTTGGAGGTTGGTGGTGTTGGTTGGAAATTTTGTATTCTCGTGAAAGCGTACAAAATTGAGATTTCAACCACAGCACGTGAGTTAAACTCTCCTAATTAAGGGAAGGCTCCCCCTTTAACTAAATAAAATTAAGGGTAGGACAGCAATCGTTCCTCTTGTTTCAGGAAAGATTACGTTCTTCTCTCTTCACAGAAAAGACACAGTAAATGTTACTAAAACTTGTTACAACAGCTACACAGTGAAATTAAGAGAAAGGAAATAAAGTTTCCTGAAAGCGCAAAGACTTCCGTTATTTCCTCCGGGACGGGAAAACAATTCGATAAGCACAAAGTCTTAAAGAATGAAATCCTATCAACCTTTTTTCAGAACGATTACTTTATGGAAATATACAAGATAAAACAGCTCAAAGACTGAAATTATAATGTATGCTTTCAACTATTCTAAATGAGAAATACTATGAGCGTAAAGACTTATAATTCTTCTCTATTTCTAACACTAACTAAGAATTCAATTCTCAGATTTACAGCACAAAGACTGCAGATATTTAAATTGAATCTCTCTTCAGCAATCTTCAACAATTCTCAAGTAATCACAATATAAGAATGACCCAAAATGACATAAGAACATTTAGGATGCATAACAAGAATTCAGCTCAAAGTCTGAAATTCCAACTTCTTGATATCACTTGAAAATTTACAATATTTCACTATAAAGCTCAAAGACTTTATGAGTATAAAATTCTGCAGAGTTTTCTTGCTTGCTAAAAAGATAAAGATTACAATAGACCCCTCAAGTATTTATAGGAGGAAGGTCTGGAGAAAAAGGTGGGAGGATCTCAACAAACTTGAGAAAATCTCTCAACCGATAACTAATTGCGATTGACTTATTCAAAATTACAATCCAAATTGTGATTTGTCTTGTAAGATTTTACATGTAATTACATTTTCGAAAATTGCAAGGAAAGAACACTTGCAATTGCAAAATTTGTTTTTACATATATATTGTCGAAAGTAAAATTACATAAAACAATCTAAAACTTAATTTGTTTCATTCCTATCTTTGAAAGATAAGAATTTGCTGATGATGGTCTTCAACTCGTTCGGATCTGGACCCAATGTTCTTGGCCACTGCAACTGTCTTCAAAATTATATCAAAGTATTTGATAGTTGCCAATCTATGCTCTTCATAAGAAGTTTGCATCTTTTCAAGAATTGTTTGATGATTGATAAGCTTTTGAATCGAATCCAAAGAAAACTGCTCTGATTCCATTTGTTGACGAAGATTGGCTGCCATATCTGAAGTAACTGAATCAGCTTCAAGTAACTCATCTTCTTGATTCAAAACTGTACATGAGATCTTTTCAAAACTTGAAAGAATATCTTGCTGAACTTCGTCATTCATTTCTAAAGTAGCCTGGATATCTTTGATAAGATCTTGAATGACCAATGACCTATTTGTCATAAGTTCCTCAAATTCTATGTACTTTTCCCTATTTGGCAAAATCAAATTGCTGCATAGGATTAGTAAATCAACTTGATCTATCTCATGCCAGATTTTTAAATCTTTTTCAAGCGTTTCCAAACTTTGCTTGAAGGCTTCTAAAGTTTGATTCAGCTTTATCCTTGCTATCCTGACATTCTTGAAAACTTGCAACATCTTCTCAATCATTGGAACACTTTGCTCAATTAGCTGAGTTATCCATGAATCAATTGCCTTAGCCTTTTGCGCAATTCTTTCTAACTGTCTAACTGATTCATTTGGAGGAGCTGTAGATAGAGAATCAACTGCTTCTGATGATCCTGTAATCCTCTGAATGACTGCAACCAGCTGAGCATTGTCTTCTTTGAGCTTTTCCTTTTTAGCTAAGAGTTCGTTATAGCTTTGTGTCAGAATTGTCACTGAACTCTGAGCATCCTGCATCATATTAGCGTGAGTCTGCTTACCCAATTCCACCCTCGTGAACCTGTAGTCAGATACCTGCATCTCTTCATGCGGTTTATCAACTAAGGGCTCTGCAATCTCAGCATATTTCATCCTGTTGCTGTCAACAAAAACCTGTGAGACTGTTTTGGCTTTCTTTGCAATCACTGGTTTTTGTTTCTTCAATTTTCGGAAATCAAAAATATCAGGAGACACTGCCTGTTTCTTTCTCTTAGGAGCAATTGAATTTAGCCATGGAGGAAGATCCAAGGTTGTCACATCTGAAATGGCAACTGCGGTCTCAGTAGAAATAGCCTCAGTTTGAGATACAACAGAAATTCTTGAAGGTGCCTCAGTTTGTACAGCAACAATGTTTTGCTCAGAAGACAAATTGCAACTAGGATTGGCCATGAAACAATCAAAGTTCGTTACAGACGTATCAATTTCTGGAAGAGTTGTTTCTGACATAGCTGAAAAGATTGGATTGATATCAAAAATACTCTTGAAGTTACTAGGTAAGTTCATCATGGGAGCATTTGTTACAGATGAAGGCTGATTACAAGTCTCTTGTGTTGGAATAGAAGGAACAAAAACGGTAGAGAAAGAATCAACATCACTGTCGATAGGAGACAAAGGAGATATAGCTGATTCTGGTATTGGGGCCTCAATGTGAGGAGTTATCTCACTTAGGATAGTAGAGGTCTCATGAACCTCGTCTTCTTCTTGCTGATTTAATACCTGAATCTGCATTTCATTGACTTCCTTACCTTTTGATGTTTCTCTATCCAATGGTTGTTCAGGAGCTCTGCTTACTTTCAGCTTGATTCTGGTACTTGAAGAGGAAGCTCCTTCTTTAGATTGTTCCCTAATTTCTGATTTCAATCCTCTAGGACCAGCTGGGTCATCTTCAGCTCTAACTCTGATTTTGATGGTCTTGACACCTATGCTTTTGAGCCAAAAATTGGTGTTCGCCAAGACTGATTGGAATCTATCAAAGATAGAGACGGATTCCTTCTGAGACCATTGAATCGCAGGAATGGGAGCATTAGCAACTCCCTGTTCTTCGTACTCAGGATCCAAAATCTGCTTATCATCAATTACTCCCTCTGGAATTAAAGTCAGATTCAGGTCAATGATTTGCTCCAAAGTTAGCCTGCAATAATCCATTTTGTATATATCCTTTTCTGTCCGAAGGTCTGCCCAAATGTCTTCGATGCGGTGAACATGGGTGAAGACTCTTTTTATTTTATCCTTCATCCTCCTGTAATCAAAATCCACTCTAGCTTGGAATCTTTTCAATGTTATCTCCTGAAGTTCAGTTTCCATTGCCTTGGCTCTTGAAGAGGTTGTCAAAGAATACCTGCCAATTACCAATGGATTATGTGAAGAAATACCAATTCCAGATTTGTGTTGTATAACTTGACGTGAATGAACTGACATCAATTGCCTTCCCAGCTCCATCAGAATGATCTTATCAGTTGGATATCTTGGGAGCATATAAGGTTGGTCTTCAAAGCAGCCAACTCTCATATAGGTGAATGTTGGAAATTGAAGGAACAAGCAGCCATATTGATTTACCTTATTCCAAGCTGCATCTGATACCCTGTTATTTACCAACTCTTTGTCAAACAAACACATAAAATAACCAAAGAAGGCATCTTGTACCCTTCTATAATGCGCTCGACTTGGAATAAAAGTCAGCTGATCATAATATTTCCATACGGGCACCAATGATCTGTCGCCTTCAGGAGATAAGCCTGGAAAATGTCTCAAGGAAGCTGCTATGTAGACCAAATATGAATTCATATAGAAGGTCAGAGTGGTAGGAACCTGTGCAAGCTGTTCGCACAAACAGTCACTGATTATTTCTCCCCAGAAAATTGGATGTTGTGCTTTTCTAATGACAACCATGAACTTATACATCCAGCTTTCAAACATGTTAGAAACTTTCAACCCTGCAATTCTGCTCAAAAGAGTGATCATGTCGTTAACTTCTTCTATAAAATCAGACCGATACAACTTGGGCATACGGGTCGCACAAGGTCGTGATTTTAGAAGCCATTTAGAGTTGATGTGTTTAATACAATCATTCTTTTTCTGCTCAAAATGTTTGTGAGCACTCTTCAATGAAATCTCTGAATAAGTGGTTGCATCAGGTACTCTGAAAACTCTATTGATTGTCTCAGCATCAAGTCTGATAACTACGTTGCCATCATCATCCTTAATTGTCCTGGATTGTCTATCAAAGCGTGCTGCACATGCAAGGACGAATTCTGGTTCAAGGGCAGCAACAGGAAAAGAAGCCACGAGATGGATATGACTTCTCAGCAACTTTTGCATATCAGAAGACGTAGATTTCTCAACCCTTTCAAGAAAATTAGACATATCAACATGCCCTATTTCTGTATCTTTGATCTCATCGATGTTTGAAACAACGTGAGATGGAGAGATCTCATTTTGATATTTGTCGAACTTATACTTCATCTTTTTGCCTGCTGGAGAAGTTGGTTCATCCGTCATTGAACAGGAATCTGCAAGACTGCGGTGAAAATCCCATAAGGTCAGCACATCATCAGCATCAACGTGAGTGGACATGGCGAATCTCAAACCCTAGAACAATGAAATGGACTTTGAAAGAAAAATGGAAGGTGAATGAAGATGAATTCGAAATGGATGAAATGGTGGAATGGAAAACGGCATTTTGTCTCTTTGAAACAGCAAGATAAAGAGATCTCAAAACTTGGATTTGGAATTTCGTCCAAAAAGGTCAACTTATGTGCTTTTTAAGGCAATTCGGGTTTTTGAGTGACTTGAACAATTTCGGAACTTTTTGACACTTTAGCAATTTCTGCTTTTTGCAATTTCGGGATTTTTATGAGCTTTGACAATTTTCACAAAGGCAATCGGGATTTTTATGAAATTTAACAATTTTCAAACTTTGCAATTTTAAAAATTGTTATTTTAATTGCAAATCCCGGAATTGTATTTTTAGGCTAAAAACCCGAAATAAGAGACAAAGTGAAATTTTCTTATTTTGTGAAAGATAGTGATGGATATATGAAGTGGCGAATGAATGAAATGAAGGAAATGAGCATAGGTGACATTTTATTGCTGGAAATGAACAGTGAATAATGTATTTTCATCATAAGGCAGATTTAAATGGAAGTACGCATCATGTATGGAAGTGCGGAGGTATGTGAAATGGAAGGCAAAATTTTAATGAAATGGAGAAGACATGTAAATGTAAATGAGGAAAAATGTATTTCTACATGAAGGCGAATGGAGAAAATATGGAGAAAACATGCTGGGCGAATGAAATGGTAAATGAAATGGAGAAAAACGGAGAGATATGAATGTATATATAAAAACGCGTTTCTAAATGAAGGCGAATTTTTGCTAAGAAAAACGCATTTCTAAATGAAAAGCAGCAAGATAAAACGCGTTTCCATGAAGCTAGCAAGAATATCAACGAATATACAAAAATAACCATAATGAAAAACGAAAAACAGAAAGAAAAACGCGTAAGAATAAAAACGCGTTTTAAAACAGTGACAAAAATGTAAAACGTGGTATGTAAAAGACAAAAACGCATATATATGACAGTAAAACATTGAAAAGGAAGATAGAAAATGCGAATCATACCTGGAGACAAGTTGAATACGCGAAAATGCAGAGACAAAAACCCTAGACGCGTTGAAAACGACAGAGAATGGCTATTTACTGGTTAAAATCCGATTTTGAAGCATCAAGGTCGACCAAATCTCCATGAAATGAGGAAATAAATGCCAAGAACAATTCAACCAGCTTGAATCTAAGAAAAATCGGGCTTTTCAGAAGATTTGACAATGAAAAATAACATCAAAATGATGAATCGGGTTTTTTATGCAGTTTAGCAATTTTGCTTTTGACCAATTCGCACTTTTCTAATAAAAAGACAACTTTCATTGTAACAAAATTGAAAAATTCGGACTTTTTATGTCATTTAAGCAAAATCGGGTTTTTTATGAACTTTAACAATTTTGCTTTTTTGACAAAATAAAATGACTTTAACAAAAATCGGGTTTTTTAGATAACTTAAGCAATTTCGGGTTTTTCAGACACTTTGGCAATTTTGCTTTTGAGTCTAAATTTCCCTATTTGCTGAGTTGCTCAGAAAACCCGAAATTGGCCAAAAAGACATTAAAAACAAGTCAGAAATCGACGAAAACGGAAACGTAAAGGGGAAAAAGAGTAGCCCAAAGGTTAATCAACTTGAAACAGAGATTTTCCAGCCTTTGTACCTCGTAATGCGTGCCTTGGAGAAGAAAAATCTCAAGCTTTAAGAAAATTTTGATTGGTTACCTTAATTTTTAAAACGAGTTAAAAATTAAGGATAATAGGTGGTGAATTTTAGTTAGAGTGAAGAAAACATCAACCTTGTTTCAAGCGTGAAAAGGCTAGACATGTCTTGGAAACTGTTTCTTTTAATGATTCAAAGCAGATGGAGCTAGTGAGTTGGAGTCCCAGCTCAGAAAATTTGAAGACCATAGGGTAAGATGGACTAGAACCAAGGCCTGTGTGCATTGAATTACTTAGGGGAATGTTCCATCCAAATTTAAACCTATTCAGGAGGTACATGTCTCACATCTGTACCCCTTTCTGACCATGCGATTTTGACCTTCACTCTCCGTGCTTCTCCCCCTGCTCTTCCCTTAACTTACCCCCTCCAAGCCATCAATACTTGCTGCACCACAATCCAGTTTGATGTTGATTACTCTCTTGATTATGCCTCTTGGCTTTCCTAGCTTATGTCAAACTTCTACTCCCCTCCTCCCTCCACTGCTGCTGCCTTGTATGAATTTCTCTCTAATGCTCTTTGGGAGGTTTGTAATGAGCCTGCTCAAATCTGACCTTAAAATGCTGATTGAAGACTGAAGGAATTTCGTCAAACAATTCACATACAATCTCCCAGCTTGCTGGTCTGATGTTACAGTCTGATATGCTTGCTTAAAAATGACTTTAAAGTGTTCCAAATGCTTGTAATTTCAATGCTGCAATGCTTGAACTAACCTCTAAATGCATCAATGACTAATTATGATCATTTAGAATGCACTGATATGTTTTCTTTCTCTAGAAACATGCACCTACAGCCTATTGGCATTTTGTCAAACACTTGACAAACATTCTATTAAGCTGTTACAACTGAGACTAAAATGCATAAGACAATCATGTAGGGTTTCCCAAATGCTGGTATCTTATTTGAAATGCAAAATCAACATGAGAATGCAAACTGAACTTTCCTCACATTTTATAATAGTCTTTTATAAGTTTTCAATGAAATATCAGACCTCTCATGCAACTAAACAGACTCAGAAAATGAACATATCAGACCTGGGGTTAAGCAAAAGCAGCAACAATGAAGCTTCCCTTGCAACGTAATAATATCCAGGTTTTATTAAAGAGCTCCCTTGCTATCCAATACAAATGATCACTGTTCTCAGACTCCAACAGCAGCTGCAATAAAATCTTTTTAAACAACTCAGAAATAATATCTATTTTCAGATCTGACTAGGCACCTTAGCAGCAGTAAATATTCCCTCCTCATCATCACCTACAGCACCAAGGAAGAAAGGACTTCATACATGGATTCAAGCATCTGATAAGTGAGTTTAACAGCAATATGCTAGGCCTCCAAAATCCACGAGCTGAGCAACCCTATGGTCTTGAATACTCCAAACAATCATCACCCAGCTCCCAGCTATATGTCTTCTTTTCACAGCAGAAAATCCTTAAAGTACCACCAAATGGTGTCTTTTTCTTTACCAAGATTTAACTATCCACAACAGTAATTTCTCTTCAAAATAAAACCAGAACCTTCAATCCAAAGTCTGAAAATTGTAACCTGAAAGCCCAGCACAAGCCAATAAAAAAAAAACCCTAATACTGTAGCGCGACACTGTAGCGACGTCACTGTAGCAGCGTCACTGTAGCTTGCTAAATTAAATCATAAAATCAACCAAAAAATCCTCTTCAAAATATATCAAAAATCTTCAACTAAAATCCCTGAAAATCTGCAAATGGATATGCATCAAACCCTTGTATTCTTTGTATTTCTTCTCCAATCTAGCACAGATAGAAAGGCTTAGATACCTTCCTCCAATAATGCAACCCTTCAAGAGATATTTCACTCCCTCAGTTATGCAATCAATGGGAGTTTTCGTTCCCAAAGATCAATTTGATTATCTGCAGACCACTTGGCTCCACAAATACTCAAGAAGAAATCATCAATCATCAACATCAAATCTGCCTTGTGAGAATGAAGCCCAAGATGCCTATTTATTCTTTTTCTCCACTTTCTCCAGAAACTTCTAGAACATTATTAAGTGACTTTATAAAATATTTTATAATTCAAGTCACTTTATTAAATTAATTAAATATAAAGTTACCTTTTAATATTTATTTATTTGATAACTTTATAAATAATTAACTTAATACCCACTTATTTATTTAATTAAAATAATTAATTAGTCATCCTCATAAAATATTCATTATTTTGGACAACTTAATTAATTAAATTAATTAAATCAGATTAGCTCCAAAACGGGGACATTACAAGGTTGGTCTTGATTCTTTCTCCCATGTGGTGTATCACTCCACTCCACCCTATCTTCATTGTGTTTGCTTGATAAATCGTTGGTTTGATGATAAGTGTCAAGCCATGCATTAGAGAGTTTGTTTTATCCTTGTCCATGACCCTCCCTCCACTTTTACAAGCCATAGGGACTATTGTCATCTCCTAGGTGTAAGAAACACGTGTTTCTTGTGTTGAGGTGAATCATGCTTCTTGTTGTCCTCCATCACTCCCCTAAGATATTGTGGGATACCCTTCTTCCAAGGAACCACCCTATTGTTTATATTACCTCGTTTTCTTGGGTCTCCTATGTGAATTCTCTATAATATTTCTCATCAACCTACCACTAGAGAGCCCTCTATCCCCATCCATCATTCTTTTCTAAAAGTTGTGACCAAAGAGCAATTTTGAAGCTTTGCTCCAGCAAAATGACTAGTTGTGAGGGGCTCCAAATGGAGCTTCTCAAATATTGATTTGTAAACTAAGATGGTTATACCATACAATAGTCATCAACATACAGATCTAAGTGAAGGAGATTAATGCTAGACACTTTGGCAATCAAATATACAAAACTTGGAAAGAAAAATGAGAGCAACAATCATCACAAAAGAAAATACAAGGAATTTACTTTGGAGAACCCAATTTTTAGGAGAACTGCAATCAAATGATGTAAATCACTTAATTTTATCCACTATCTTCAATGAAAAATATGATTTAGGCCTCTTGGGCACACAACGAGCCCCCAAACAACTAAGTTCAGTCCCTAAGTTTACACACAAATCTGTTACACTCTTCCAACCCCAATTTAGCCTAATATGTTCTATTGTTCACTTGTAACTAATGGATCCTCTTGGAATTCACTTCTAATTCCTTCAATGTTGCCTCTTGGTTGTTAACAAGTATGGAGTAATAAATGTGCCCATATGCGGTAGGAACCTTAGGAGACAATAAAAATTGGAAATAAGGGAATTTAAAGCATTTCTAGGTGTTGTGGATTGTTTCTAGACATTTGAATCGTGGAACCTTGGTTTCACTCTATGGTATATAAACGCCCGATTTTCTTCGTTTTTCTCTTTTCTGATCTGTGTACCTTGCACAAATGTGTGCTTAGAACAATGTCACACTTCACCATGAAGTCTTTTGATCCTTTACTCTTTGTTGATGATGTTCTCTCTCATTCTCTTGATGGCTTGTAGAGACAACTTGATGCACTTACTAAGTTTTTTGATCTGTGTTTGCTTGTGTTCAACCTTAGTAAAACTAAGATCACAATCTTCAACATTTACCAAGGATGCTCTTCTGGGTTTCATTTCCTCTACAAAGGTGGCCCTTATGCAAATAACTGCTCTCTTTGTCCTTGAGCCACAATGCTCTCAATTAAATTCTAGATATTCCTTCCAAGATGCACTTCTTTGACACAATGATTATTAAGCTTACATACAACATTGTATGAATTTGAGTTTTGGGCCCTAGTTTGGGTCCTCGTGATTGGGTTAGGGTAGAGAGAGTTCAAATGATTATGCTTCATTGTATGAACCTATGCAAATAGATGGTTCTTCAGTGTATTGTCTAGGCTAAATTTGCTGCCCAACTCTTTCATCTTGAGAATATCTTTAGATTCACTTGGCTTGTACACATGATTAGATCAACGAGTAATTTTGCTTCGTCCCATTGGAGATATCCTTTTTTGGTACTCCATTCATCATAGGAGATTTGCCTGTTTGGGTCCCCCCTTTGGATGTTAGTGTTTTTGGTTCTTTGAGGTCTGTTTTCTCATCTATTGACATTTCTTTGGACACGCTTCCTCCTTTCAGATACTTCTTGTGTGCTCCTTATCACCTTCTAGGGAAAGAGGTGCTCAACCAATCCATAAGAGGACATTTGCCATCTAGGTTATTTGGACCTCCCCTTTGAATTTTTGTGAGCATTTCTTACAGGTTGATGGGATCATTGTTCAACCTACCTATCTTTAGTATCGTTGGTCTCATGGTTTGAGGATTTCCATTGGCATGTTGTTGGTGTGTTCTTGTTGATTTCATGTTGAGATAGACCACCGCATTTTACATAGTGAAAAAATTTCCCGCCTTCTCTCCAAGAGGTTGAGTTTGAGGAGCATTTTATTTTTTGGTGCTTAGTCTACCATGAAATTTGTGGGAGGTACTATCATTTAGAGATGGATTTTAGTGGTTCTCTATCCACTTTCTTTTGCTACCCTAGTTAGAGATGCTTGGCCCATTTTCTTTGTGAGTTTACCATGTTTGGGCATGTATCTCTTTGTGGCGGTTCTAGATCTGCTAGATTGATTACTTCGTTGTTTCAACTCATCATAGATGTTGGAGGCATTAAGTTCCCTTTGGATATTATTGATTCACATGCAAATAGAGATAGATTAGTCAGGCATTGCTCATCCTTGCTGTTTGCTAGGACTAAGGCCTCTTGGCACCTCAACTCTTGTTATAATAGATGTGGCTTTATTTCTTCTTGATGTTGGGAACCCTCTCACACTCTTCCACAACACAAATCTTAGCTGCAACCTCATATTACCAACATCTTCCCTACCATTAGTGGTTCTTTGGCTTTGATTATGAAGAGAGGTTCTATGCAGAATTGACTACTTCCTAGGATTGTCCAACCCAATCCCCTTAGCCCTAGACTATTCCCGATAAGCAGTCTTAGACTTTGTATTGGTACTTCTACAATGACCAATGATAATAATGTTGGCTCCTCCAACAATTCTCATAATGTTGACATTTGAGGAATTTGATTCTCCACTAGGATGGTCTTTATTGTCTTCCATTGCTTCACAAGGTCCTCCTCTTTAATGTCCATTTATTGTTGTACTATTTTGTGGTTGCTTTTTTAGGTTAACCCTTGTATGTCTATTTATTTGTTTTTTTCTACTTTTCTTGCATTGTATTTGCTTCAAGTCTTGGGCCCCTTTTGCAAAGTTCTTTACTGTTGTACTTGTTGTATGTTCTAGTCTCTTTGACCCATTCGTTGGTCATTTGTGGACATTATATAATTTCTTTTTCTTTCTAATTCCTTAAGAGAAACCACAAACTAGAAATAATTTTATCCATGAGGGGTCGTAATGACATTCAATTGAAGTTGAGCTTAAGATTCAACACATTTTTGTGATCATTTCCGAAAGATCTTCACATTAGGGTTTACATATCTTTTGTGTAGTGCTTCTATACACCTTGCTAAGCATGTGGTTCACCAAAAGATTGAGAGTTTTGAGAGGCTATTCTTGTCTGGGAAGTTAGAAATGGAAGAGCTTGACGCAATTGTGAAAGATATGAAGAATGAGAATTCCCTAGGTCTAGATTGTCTCCACATGTAGTTTTATTAAAATAATGTGGCATGTTGTTGGACAGGCTTATCTAAATAGGTGCCACAAATCCACCTGTTGGCGTTTAAATTAGCACCTCTGGAGTGCTGATTGTAAACGTTAAGCTATTTCAAATGTTTTGCAACACTTCTTCGTTATTTAAAGAGGAGAAGTCCCTCTCTGCTGGGAGCAATGCGTAGGGAAGGGAAATGTTAACTAAGTTCCTATCTTTTTATGCTTCAGCGGCAGGACACAAGGGTGCACAAACACAATGCGCCGTAGCTAAGCTTTTCTCTGGTTTCTGCAGATCTTAACTACGACCACTAAGCTTCTATCTATCCAATACCTTCAAGGTAAGCAGAGCATGTGAGGGTAAAGGAGCGGGAATGGGATGGTTGGATCACTGAATTCGCCGTCTCGAGAGAATATGACCGAGGCTCTGAACTCTCGGGTATACACTGGGATAAGGTTGGTACAAGCAAACACTCTACACGGTAAACTAGATCTGAGACCTGCCAAGGAGGAGGGACTCCTATCGAGGTATGGGCTTAAGAAATAGTTTACTAGAAACAACAAAGTCACGATGCCTTGGCCAACGGCTTGCTAGGAGGAGGGACTCCTATCCAAGTATAGCTTGGAAGTCAACATTAAACAACATCAAACGATAATCAATAACAAATATCCAAGGAGGAGGGACTCCTATCCGAGGAGGGAAATGAGACAACAAGCTATTAAGACACAGGACGTAAGACATAACTCAAATAAGATGATCAAAATGCAAGCGCCTTCTGATATTCTTCTTCAATGCTTCATCAACGAACTACAAAAGTTGGGAGAGCAAAGGCACGAAATCATGCACAATTACAATCATCCAACGAACTCTCATCCAAGAGTGAACAAATATTCGCTTTCAAAGTGTTGGCAACAATGGCGCAGCAATTTTGCATAGCAAGTAAAGGTTAAACAAATAATGAGCCCAAGGCTCTTATTTATAGAACTCAAAGGAGTGGGCAACCCCAAAATCTCCTTGAGTTAACAATGAGTTCTTGCCAATCAATTAGCAAGATTTATTCCTAAAAGGGGGAACAAGCAGTTAACTGGAAAACTACTTCAGTTAACTGAAAGTAACAAAGAGTCAACTGGAAACTACTTCAGTTGACTGAAAGTAAACTAAAGGTAAACTTTAATGAAAGTATCCCTCCAAAATAGACATCCACATTTGGTGGAGATCTAAGATCTAAAATTATGGGCCGTTAAGACATCCTTATCGATTGGGATCTGACAATGCATGATTTAAGGGATATGGAGTTAACTTGGAAAGGGACATCAAGTTAACTCCAACTACATTTAATACCTTCTTGAGTTGACTTGGAAAGAGGCATCAAGTCAAACTCAAGTATCATAAATGCCACTTGGAGGGTAGGACGTCCTTCTTTGGTGCATTTATAGCTTTTCTCATTTCACCATTTCTGGTCAACAGCTCCTCGATCTATGTGTTGACTTCTTCCGTCTCCGGATATTCAATGGTTTGATGACACGACATCTCTTCTTGCGCAAGCTATTGCTCTTGGTAACTTTGGCGGCTTCGTGCTTGGAATGATCTCTTCGCAGCTGGCAAGTCAAGGTGCTTACTACCACGCGGGAGATGGTAATATTGGTCCTTTTGCTGCAAGATCAGTCTTTCTTACTTCTTCGTCCAGAGTAACTGCTGCAGGTCTCCACTGAGCGGGAGATGTATTCTTTTCAAAGATAAAGATCTGCAGACTGTTGGTGATGTCCATTTTCTCTCCAGCAATGTGTGTAAGATCTGGTTGGAGAGTTGCTGGTGCAAGGTCTAGTTGTTCAATTGGAGTCCAAGGACGCCAAATTGTCATTCTGCGAAGAAGAACTTCGCACATTGTTGCGGACGTTGTTGGTTTCAAAGGCAAGTGGAAAAAATCTAGCACATAAGGTTTTGTTATTCGTTACTTCAATGCTAGGGCAAACCAGTTCCTAATTTGGATTACGAAACCGGAAAAACCAAAATAGGGGGCAGCAAAGTATCTGATTTTTGATTTGGCAAAGATGGGTTCCCTCACGGAAAATTATCTTTGGATCTACCAGTTGATTTGATTTGATGTAACTTACCACCTTTTGAAATAATAATACAAAGAAAACCCTAAGACAAGAAGAGAGGAAGTAGACAGAAGATGGATTGGAAGTTTTTATCTGATTCTCTGAGAAAATCCGTCTCTGAATCCAACCTCAGATTAGCAATCTTCTTCTGCTTCAGATCTGCAAGAAATATCGAAGAACGGATGAAAACCTTGGCCAAATCTATAAATGGCGTCCTTGAGAGCTTGTGGCTATTCTTGATCATCAACCTGCAACGAAATAATGAAGTAGGACGCCTTCACCTTGATTACATAGACTCAATCCTTAGATCCACAAGTTTGGGGACCTAACTCACGATCAAAAGTGATTTTGGCTTGATCTAAAGTTCAAAAAGGTGATTTCCATTGATCGTGGAGTGTTTTAGCCAAGTTTTGCTCAAAATATCTTGACTTTAGTCAACAACTTGACCTTTGACTTCTTCAAGGCGTCCCTTTTGATTTTTGCAAGTTCTTTATTATTTTCTCTCTCGAACAACCTCAGTTTGATCTTGAATCTGGCTTGATCTGTTGATCCTGAGATGATGCTGACACATTCACTGTTGAGCTAGATTTGACCTGAAGAGGAGTGCCTGGGAGGCATGATGATGAAAAGCTGAGTTTAGGGCTTCAAAAGAATGGGCGCCTTTTCCAAGAAAAGGCTCTTTTGCTAATGCCTTGGTGAATTTTCAAACTCTGTTCTTCAACCTTTTGAAATGGCCTCTCGTGCTTTGATCTGGATTTCTCGTTGATCGAAGAGTCAGATGATTTCACTTGATGTCTCATCAGGTACCTAGCTCTGTTCTGCCAAAAATGACTGACTTTAGAAAACCTGGATCTCATTTTAGGGTTCCTTTATTCAAGGGCGCCCCTCCTTGAAAAGGGCGCTTTTACCTTTTGGCCTGATCATCTTCATCCGAAAATTTGCCTACTTTGATCTGGATTATCCGTTGAATGCTCTGTCAGATGTTGATGCTTGCAGTTGCGTTTCCGAGATCCACTTGGGCTGAGAAGGTTATCCTGGGAAGCCTTTTGTCATTTATCAGCATCTGGAGGTCCAAAAAAAAGGTAGCCTTTCTTTTGAAAAGGCTCTTTTTTTCTTAGAACTTCGCCGTTAACTGTGGTTTCCTAATATTTCCTCAACTGCCTCTTTTTGCTTTATCAGCAGCTGCTTGTGATCTGTCCCTCAGATAATTAATTTGTTTGTTTCACTGTCGCGCCAGCAGGAAAACGTCAAGAATGAATGCCTTGGATGATCTGGGTGACTTCATTTGACCTTAAAAGATCATGGGCGCCCTTGCTTGAAAAAGGCTCTTTTCAGCATGTGAACAATCTCTCCTTCGTAACATTTCCAGAGTTAGTCAAATTTTGACCTTTTTCACTTTCAGGAAACTCCTCCGTCGAAGATCACCATTTCTTCATGTCTCACGCTCATCGTGTATGGATGTTTGGGAAAATGA
>VDFB02202787.1:0-11969 GCA_007258455.2 Sequoia sempervirens | reverse complement strand
TACCCGGATGTGCTCTTTCTATCATCCACATTTCCTGCCCAATCACTGTCAATGTACCCAACCAGCTGAAACTCATTAGAGGCGGTATACATTATGCCATAGTTTTTTGTGCCATTAACATACCTGAGAATCCTTTTACCTGCTTGCTAGTGTGTGTCCTTAGGTTGCTCCATGAACCTAGAAATTAGGCTTACCGCATACATTAAATCTGGTCTCGTAGCTGTCAAGTACATGAGGCTTCCAACCATGCTCTTATAGAGGGTTGGGTTAACATTATTGTTGTTGTTCTCTTTACTCAATTTCAGACCTGTAGTTGTTGGGGTTGGGGCTGCTTTGTTGTCCAACATCCTAAATCTTTTCAAGATTTGTTTGGCATAACTTGATTGTGAAATAAAGATGCCATTATCCAATTGTTGGACCTCTATGCCTAGAAAATATCTTAAGAGTCCTAAATCTGTCATTTCAAACTCTCTTTTCATGGCGTCTTTAAAATCAGCAATGAGGAAATCATCATCCCCAGTAAATACTAAATCATCTACATACAAGACAACAATTAAAACCTTACCATTTGCTACCTTGATGTAAAGAGTGGGCTCACCATCGCTTTTGCTAAAGCCATTGCTCATCAAGTATGAGTCAATCCTGTTGTACCATGCCCGTGGAGCTTGTTTCAGCCCATAAAGAGCTTTCTTCAGCCTATATACCTTGTGTTCTTTACCTAGAACTTCATATCCAAAGGGCTGCTCCACATATACCTCTTCTTTTAAGACTCCATTGAGAAAGGCGGACTTCACATCCATTTGATAAACCTTCCACATGTGCTGGGCTGCAATTGCAATGACTGCCCGCACGGTCTCCATCCTTGCAACAGGGGAAAAAGTCTCATCATAATCTCTCCCAAACTGCTGTTTGTACCCCTTGACAACTAATCTTGCCTTATGCCTTTCTATTCTTCCTTCGGCATTACATTTGGTCTTGTAGACCCATTTGACACCAATAACTGATTTCCCTTTAGGTAAATCAGTGAGCTCCCATGTATTGTTTCTTTCTATTGTATCTATCTCCTCATCCATGGCCTCACACCATTTCTGTTCTTTCACAGCCTCCTCAAAATAAATAGGATCACTATGAGAAAATAATGCGAAATTTACACTCTCATTAAAAGCTTCATCATACCTTTCACCTTGGTAGATCTCCCTTAGACTCTTAGTCTTTCTTGGCACTAGGGAGGTGAGAGTGGGGTCTGAATTTCTGGAGTTACTTGGCTGCTGGCCTGATGAAGAAGTCTGCTGCTGTAGGTTTCCGGAGCAACTTTCCTGTTGAAAGTTTCTGGAGCATCTTCCCTGCTGAAAGTTTCTGGTGCTCCTTCCCTGCTGGAAGTTTCTAGAGCTCCTTCTCTACTGAGAATTTCCAGAGCTACTGCTATTGTTTTCTGAACTGTCAGCTTCCTATAGGTTTCTGGCGCATCTGCACTCTGCAGCTTCTTCATCCTTAAGGGGTATGGAGATAGAAATATCAGTATTACTGTCAACTTTTCCATCCCACGACTCATTTTCTAGGAACTCCACGTCCCTACTAATGATTACCTTCTTGGTGACCAGATTATATAGCCGATAGGCTTTGGACTCTGTACAGTAGCCCAAGAAAATACACTGTTCACCCTTGTCATCTAATTTCTGCCTATTTTCTTTAGGCACGTGTGCATAGGCTACACACCCAAACACTCTCAAGTGTTGAACTGACCACTTTTGTTTTGTCCATGCCTCTTGAGGGATTTATCATGGACTGCCTTCGTTGGACTTCTATTTATCAGATAAACAGCTGTTGCTACAGCCTCTCCCCAATATTCAATAGGGAGTCCCTTTTCTTTCATCATGCTCCTTGCCATCTCCACAATGGTCCTATTTTTCCTTTCAGCCACTCCATTTTGCTGCAGAGTATAACTGGCTGTGAGCTCCTTCTTGATGCCATTTTTCCTGCAAAAATTTACAAATTGATTGGAGGTATACTCTCCTCCACGATCTGACCTTAGGACCTTAATAAAGTGTCCACTCTCCTTTTCAGCCTAGGCCTTAAATAACAAAAACTTATCAAATGCTTCAGATTTATGCTGCAAAAAATAGACCCATGTCCTACGGCTGTAATCATCTATAAAGGTCATAAAAAATCTGCTTTTGCCAAAAGACAGATTTTGCATAGGGCCTACCAAGTCAGTGTGCACCAACTCCAATGGTGCTCTAGCCCTTGTAGAGTTGCCTGAATTAAAAGGCTGCCTATGTTGCTTGCCCAAAATGCAAGCTTCACATCTAACATTAGGCTCTACGATTTTTGGCAAACCATCTATCATATTTTTCTTGGACAAAAGACTCAAACTAGAGTAACCTAAGTGTCCATACCTGAGGTGTCATAGCTTGGAGATATCTTGAATGGCTGCTTTGAAGGCTGATTGTTGCAGGCCTTTTGACTGTGTTGAGATTTGCATCTTGAGAGGAAACATTCGATTCTGTGTCATTTGAACCGCTGCCATAACTCTTTTGCTTCCATCTTTATCATAGATGATGCATTCCCCTTTCTCCATCAGCACTCTATACCCATTTTGGACCATCTGTCCAATGCTCAAGAGGTTATGTTTCAATCCTGGAGCATAGAAGACATCATATATTTGTCTTTCATCACCATGCTTGGTTTGTAGGCATACCATGCCTTTGCCCATAACTGGAACCATCTCATTGTTGCCCATTTTTATTTCAGACTTCACGCTGCTATCAATGGAGGAAAACAAGTCTTTGTTACCACTCATGTGGTTGCTGCAGCCGCTGTCCAAGTACCAAACTTCAGCGCTGCTCTGTTCTGCAAGGTTACAAGCAATGAAGACTTGTGACTGTCTTTCATTTCTAGCCACATTTGAGTCAGCAACATGTGCATTCTAACTCCCTTGGTCACGTTTTTGTCTGCAATCACTTGCATAGTGACCATACCTTTGACAGTTGTAGCACTGCACATTTCTTTTATCTTTTTTCTGATAAGAACTGCTGTTCTTTTTTCCTCCTTGAGAGCTGGTCGCCCCCTCATGACTGCTTGCTCAGGCTGAGCTTTCATCACCATCATTTCCACGTCTAGAGTTTCCTCTACCACGTCTGGAACCTTTTCTACCTCTCCCCCTTCCTCTTGCATTCGACTGAGCATTGAAAGCTTGCTCTTGGGAGGAGGTTGCAGACCTATTTAGGCGCTACTCATGGGTTTGCAAAGAGCCCATTAGCTCATCAACTGACAAAGTTGTGAGATCTTTTGCCTCTTCAATGGCAATCACCACCGGATCAAACTTTGTGGAAAGGCTTCTCAATATCTTCTCCACAATCTTCTGTTCTTCCAAAGTTTCACCACTTATCCTCAGTTGGTTAATCAAAGTGGTTTCCCTTGTGTGAAAATCTATAATGGACTTGTTGTCCTTCATCTGCATGGTCTCAAACTCTCTCCGTTGCAACTGGAGTTTGATTGATCTGACATTCTCAGATCCTTTGTAGGTGGTTTGAAGTGTTTCCCATGCTTCTTTTGCATAAGTAGTTGCTGCTATTCGGGGAAAGATAGCCTCTATCAAGGCTGTCTCAATCAGACTGAGGGCTTTTGCATCATTCTTCCATGTCTCCTTCAACTGGTTCTTTTGAGCATTGCTCAATGCTGTAAATGCAGTTGGGTCAGTCACATCTGTGAACCCATTTGCAACAAGTTCCCATAAATCATTTGCAATAAAAATGGTTTTCATTTTTTTTGCCCAAACATCATAATTTCTACCATCAAAAATAGGTGGCTGCTGCCAACTCCTATTGTCTCCTCCAGCCATTTTGCTAAAAATGGGGAAAACTAAAAATACCCAGATAAGATCTAAGGCTTTCACAAATACCCAGAAATAAAGATTCTGTTTTTGCACGCCTAGGACAAAGCTAAGGCTTTAAAAACTGATTGCCCAGTAAACCTATGGGCTCTGATACCATGTCAGAAAACTCTTATGCCAAGCAAAGAATGAAAACATGCACAACGGAAGTGTATCAAGGGAAGGAGACAGACATAAATGGAGACAGAAATATTTGCAACATTCTATTTACTCAGAAAAAAGATTACATTCATAAACTGTTTACATATAAAATTTTCAGAGCAAAAGCTCTATACACATATACTACGGTTGTGCATTTCTAGTAATCAGCCTTCCGCTACTACCCATGTGGATAGCTTCTTTGCACTAAAAGCCCTTACCGACTTTCTCCGCTATGGCTGCATGCTCCCTCAACTTCACCATTCAGCTGTTCCTAACATTCCTTCGCTCTATGTTCCGCTGAACACTTTCATTCCTCACAAAATTATGTCTCTGCCTTACAGAATAATATGCATCTAATTATACTTTTGGCTTTCACCAATACATAAAAAACTACGCCAAAAATTTGAACACAACTACTATAATTTTTCTTACGTCGTGAAAGTAATTATTGACAAAGAAGAATGTCGTATACTTTTAGGGAAGAAAGAAATCGAGTTGATTTCATCTCTATTAATGCATTTAATGCAGATTTGTTCATTGGTCATTTCAAGATTAATATTTCCAACAAGAAGTTTACAAAATGATTTTTCTACGCTGATATAAACTTAACTGTGTAGGGTGAAGGATGCCATAATGTCTAACCTAAATGAGTACATTATTAGGAACATGGCAATAAATTCTATTTCAATAAACATACTCTAAAACCCTTGTTGAAATCTAATCTTCATGTTGCAGCTTGTCAAATTAGAGAGGAAAAAGTTTCAATTTAAACTCTAAATCAAACCTTTTATTATCTTTTTCTTTCAAAGAAAACATAATAAAATAACATAATCTATGTTTTCTTTTAAATTGAATAACATTTGTTTTTAATTTATAAGAAGATACAACTAAATAATAGAGATTGAATAAAACAATCATTTATCACTACTATATAATTTATTTCCTCAAAAGTAAGAGAGTAAAGCTAATAAATGTTATCCATTAAATTAAACAATGTCAAATGACAAGGTCAACATGACTTCACAAGACATAAATAAACAACTTAGTCGATATTCAACGATGGCTGAAACATAGGAACACTACAATAGTTGCACTTAGATAATTCCATTTAGTTCAAATAACATTATATATTGCATAATTTGAGTGAACCTAGCTAGACTTTTGGCCCCTCTCTCCTTTTAGGTGAAAACCCCTAGAAGTGCTAGAAAGATCTTGAGTGCCAAAAATATATGGTTCATTTTGGTGAACCTGCATTTTGAACACTTTACATTTGTGATTTGAGTTGCATCTTGCATCTCAAACTTCACTTACATCAACATTCAATTAGGGTATTGTTTTATTTTTACATCCAGGTATATGCAGGATCATGATGGGCCAAAAAGTGGGGATATGATGGGTATGTGTAGGCCATGTGGTTGACGAATTTTTTTTACCCAAAATTGATGAAACAAAAAGGGTTTTAAAGAATTTTCTGCCTTTCCACCAATATATATGCTTTACTTTGAATTTAATAAATAATTATTAGCTTATTTCTATTTGAATTATGACTAAAGTCCCGATTGATAGGTTGGATTGAAAACATTTATAGCTTTCAAACAAAAGATTACATTCTATGCTTCAATACTATAGGATTAAAAAATAATAATTTCATGAAGTTTTGACCAAGTTATGTGGTTTATTATATGAGTTTTATATTTTTAAAAGTTGTAATAAAAAATTAATAATTAATTGTTTACTTGGAAAAAAATTATAAAAAATATACATCACATCGAGACATGAGTCCTCTACTTATATCTAAAAATTGTAAAAAAATATTATCACTTTTATGGTTAGTGTGGTCGATGCATACTTATTATTTTTTCCTTTGAAATTTAAGTACTATTGCATTGAAATTTCAAATTTTCACCAAATATATTTTATTTATTTTAAATAAACCTAATAGTTTAGAAACTACATTCAATTTGCTATAGATTCTATTCTTACATATTTTTGAAATAATATAAATAACTTAAATTCAAATTTTTACGTCAATTTGCCTCATTCTAATTTTTTTAAATTTTTTGGCACTTAAGTGCCTATTTTTTCCATGAGGATCCTGCACATACCCATCTTAGGGTTTCTTAACTTGCATTAGTGAAAGACTCATTTAGATTTCATTTTTACATTATATATCATTAGAAAAACTAAACATCTGCATCTGTATCCTTAATTGGCATATGAAAAGCATTATAATCACTTTAATTTTTTTGAAAAACACAAAAAAAATCTCATACTGGGACTCGTTCGCCACCCTGGGTGAAACACTCCACCTGCACAATTCATACTACATTTTTAGGAATTTTTTGGGTATTTCCTGCATTTTTTTTATTTGTTGTTAGTTCTCTCTTTCAGTTTGTAGGATTTCTATTATTTTCATTTTGCACTTCTAAATTGCATTGCATTTGCATTCACCCCATCTTTTGTTTTACTTGTATGAATGTTTGTTGCCCCATTGATAATACTTTAGTTAGACAAAGTTATAGACTCATGGCTTCCCATGATAGCACTTTCATTGTGGACCTTGAGATCTCAAGAGCTCCTACTCCTAGTATGGACAATGGTGCATTAGTCATGGACAATACCACTTATATTCCTTCACCTTTCCATCCAATGAATGTTGATACACAAAACAATTCCCTCCTGCAAGAAAAGGTCATTAATATTCATAGGGATTTTTCACACTTACAACAAGACTTGTCCCTTGAAAAATTTCCACCACTGCCATACCAGCCATAGAAAATATTCATTGTTTGATTGAAAGTAATGATGAGCTCCAAGTTATGAATTTTTTTTCTAAAATTTACAATAAACATGATTCTTCCAATTCCCAATCAGCAAACATAGTTCCAAACCAAGGAGGACCTCACATTCCTCTCCCTTCATCTATATCATCCATACCAACTTATACCACTCCTCATGTTACAACAACTATGAAACATGTTAGCCATGTGGCTCCTTTCACAATTCCAAATAGAATTCCTAGTTCTATTGTGGCATTGAACAAGTCCCCTCTACCACATTCACCCCTCTTAGTGTTCCTTTCACTTCCCCTCACATTACATAAACCCCATCACCATTTTCTCTTCCACCTCAAACCACTTTCCCCAACCCCATCATTACACAACTCCTTAATATTGTTTCATCCATGTAACAAATTTCCACCATTAGCCAAGGTCAAACCACTCCACCCACATATTATGTTTGTAGTAGCCCCTAATCCTTAGAAATATTACACACCCAGATGCCACAAGGAATTGAAATGCTTAGGTTTGAGAGATACAAAGGTAAAGGAGACCCTATTAACCATGACAATGCTTATACAACTTTATGCAGTGATTTTGTCCTTGATGATAAACTTTTAGCTAAAAATTTTCTGAGGACCCTAAAAGATACTACATTAGAGTGGTTTTCAAACCTTCCTAATCATTCCATCTGATCATTTAATGAGCTTATGGATGCCTTCATAAGTCACTTCCAAGTTCATATGTCTCTTAAAAAGACAATGGTTGATCTAATGCACTGTAGACAAAATGTCAATGAAAAAGTAACTGACTTCATTTCACGTTACTAGACATTGTATGCTCAAGTTGATGTCAAAATTCTTGATTCACATCTGTAGAAGATGTTTATCAAAAACTTGGAAAAAAAAACACTAGGATAAGTTAACTATGATGAAATTACCTTTGTTGATGCACTTATGCACAACCTTGTGTGAATATCATAACTTGGTTTTAGGTCGTGATTCAAAGTCCACTTCTAACCGAGCTAAGAAGTCTAAGCAAAAAAATCAAAATAACATGCCAAACATTCACAAACCAAATAGATTCTTTTTACAATTCAATCTACCTTCTCATCCACAACCAACCCAACCTATTCCAAGTCAAGTGGAAGCTGCTAAAGTAACCATGCCTTATACCTATGGAGACCTCAAGAGACAATTTACTCCCCTACCTAATACCCCCCATAATATAATGAACCAATTGCTCCAACAACAAATGATCACCTTGCCTACCATCAAACCACTCAATATCACCAAAGATTTACCACCCACCTTTAAACCTAATGCTTATTTCCATTTTCATCACCAAAATGGCCATGACACTGAACAATGTAATAATCTTAACCACTTGGTTCAAGACCTCATTGATTCAGGTCATTTTTCCATTATGGGTGTTAATGATCAAGGTAATAAGTCCATTTCACCCCCTAACAAGAATTTACAAATCTTTACCAATCCCATGCCTAAACACAACGTTTCATTTGTCAAGGCTAGTGAACCTTCAAACCCTCAAGTCATGAACATTGATACAAATGATGAAAAATATGATATAACTCTAAATGTTACTCAAGTTAATCCTATGGATGAACTTGTGGGTGTGATAGTCGTTACCCCTCATAAGGGCCCAACCAAGAAAACTCTTGATGTCACTTTTTCTTCTAAAGATAAACTTCAAAAAATTCTTGATGGTCCTCTTTACATAGCCAGCAGAATCTAGGATAAGCCCACCAATGGGATATTAATAGATCCCACCTGTGGTGAGAATGTGATCACAAAATAATTTCTAGTATTACATGAACTATATCAAGATTACTATAATAGGCCAACTGCATGGATTAAAACATATACTAGTTTTGCATACCTTGTGATTGGATCGATCATACTCCCCTTACAAATATGACCAAAAACTTTGGAGGTAAAATTTTCTATCATTCCAAAATCAGATGAATTTCATTTGTAGCTAGGCCACCCTTGGCTTTGCTCAATGAAAGTAGTCACTTCATTTGTTCACAAATGTTTGAAGTTTCCACATGGCAATGAAATATTTACCATACACCATAGTGGCTTTAATCCATTATCGTCTAAAGGTATTTTTTCCTTAGAAACCTTTTGGCCTGCACCTATGGAACCCATCACACCCCATAAAGATTTATTTTTCATAACTTATCAAAAGTTCAAAGCCAAACAAATAGTCAAGTTGTCTCTTCATAACATGTTCCCATCTACTTCCACTCATCCTATCCTAGATGAAATAATGCTTCAACCTAAGTCTAACATCAAACAAACCATACAACCTCATGAACAACCACCCTTAGACACTTCCTCACCATCATTTAAATGACCAAGGGAAAATGAAACCAATCCTATCATACCTCCCCGCATTAAACAATTGTATAAAGCTAAAGAGAAAGTGATTGAACCATCTTCTTTGGTTTCTTCCCTTCTTCCCCCTTTAGAAGAAAAGTAACCTATGATGGATCAATTTTCTCTTAAACATTATCAAATTCAAAATAAAATTAAATGCAACTGTGGTGCTAGGGAGTGTAGGCGTCATTGTCGCCTCCTTGTTCGTCAGTCTCAAATGGAAGAAAATCAGGAAAACCAACCTCCAAAATTTCCCAAATCAATAGATGACCACCCTCTTTCCCTAACACAAAATGAAACAGTCCAACCCTCACAAAAGAATGAACAAATCTAACATCCACAACTTTTGTTATATCCTTCCTTGGAAATAACCCTTCACCCTCTTGTCGTAATCAATATTCATGATCATGATGACGAGAAAATCGCAAAAATAGTTGAAGTTCATAATGATATAAACTCTTTATTTTCCTCTACCATGATCTTAAATGAAAAATATTATCAACCAAGTGAGGAACTTGGTATGTATCTCCTTGTTTGGCACTTATGATTCTTCCTTTGGACAACCAACTACCCTCACAATACATTGAACATGATTGCGAGGCATATGAATTGTTAGATGGTTGACTTGCATTTTCCTTACTATCCTCTTACATTCTTTTTCTATTGTATGTGTGTATCGTGTTCCCCTGTATCATGTGTTTTATGTTTTCTCTCTCATTGTACACTTCTTCTATTTGTACCTCTATTCTTCTACATGTTGTGCATCCCTTTTTTCGTTTTTGTTTTGTGTTTTCCTTTTGGGGATGACACAAAGCATTTAGATGCCTTATGTATCTTCCATATTGACCCAAAGGGTCCTTTTTCATTCTTCATTTTTGTTTTTTGTTTTCCTTTTGGGGATGATGCAAAGTGTTGAGATGCCCTATGTCTCTTCCATGTTGACCCAAAAGGTCCTTTTCCTTTAGTTTTTTTTTTTGTGTTTTACTTTTGGGGATGACACAAAGCATTGAGACACCCTATGTCTCTTCCATGTTGACCCAAAAGGTCCTTTTCCTTTTTTCTTCCTTTTAGGGATGATGCAAAGCATTGAGATGCCATATGTCTCTTCTATGTTGACCCAAATGGTCCCTTTTCTTATATCATTTCTTGTGTTTTCCTTTTGGGGATGACACAAGGAATTGAGACCACAATGTCTCTTTCATGTTGACCCAAAATATTTTCCTTTTCTTTTTCATTTTTGTTTTGTTTTCACTTGTATTTTTCTTTTGGGGATGATGCAAAGCATTGAGACTGCAATGTCTCTTCCATGTTGACCCAAATTGAACTTTTTTTCCTTTTGTTTTTAATCTGTTTGTGTCATTCTTCTAGTTCTATGTGCTTTGAAGAATGATGATAGTTCCAAGCTCTTTTACAAAACATTGAAGAAACAAACATATTGAACCCAAATCCATAGATCTCTTATGTGTTTTGTGTGTTCCTTTCTAGGGGGAAAATCCCTTTTTCTTTTGTTCTCTTTTTTTGTTTACATGACGTAACCTAAATCATAAACATATGACTTGGAATAGGGATTTCTGAGTTGGCTCTCATGTAGATTATTTTCACCTTTTTCATTTCCTTTCCTTCACTACTTTAAAGTAATTTCTCATAGAATGATGTGTAGCGATTCCTTTAAAGTGGGGGGCATACATTGGCCTAATTCCATTTTCCTTTTTGGTTCTTAGTGCAACCTTGTCACTTCATACAATGTGTTCATCACTTTGTGGATGACATTGGGTTTGATGTCCTTCATAAGTGTGATCTATCTTAGCATATTACATTCCTCTTGGTGGCCTAATCTGATGCACTACATCCCCTAAGTTGTGAATATTTTATTCTTTGATTGGTCCTCTCTTGGAGACATTAGACACAATGTTCCCTAAGTGATAGCCCTTGCATGAGCATAACAAGAATCATTTGAACATATTTTACATTTTACATTTTTTCATTTTACACTTTGCACTTTTTTCCACCTTGCATAACACAACTTGCATGCCTGTGTTACCTTGCATTTGTTCATAAGTTCTAAGCATACAAATATTTTCTTGTCTCATGAAGCAAGGACCAACATTTTCCTTTTTGGCACCTTGTTAAAGTTATTAGGAGGTATAACTTTAATATGGTTGAGTAGGAAGCCCATTCAATGACATGAATTTTCCCATAGCCACCTTTCTGTTTGTGAGTGCATAACAAATAGCATATGTACTTCACCTTTTTGGGTCTTCTCATCCAGTGGACCACCATGAGTTCTGTCACCCCAGAGTGAGTATGAATTCTCTTTTTTAGATAATCAACCTAGATCTAATCCAAAACTAGTTGGATGGATGATCAAAGCTCAATTCAATTTCCCTTTCAACATATGTGTTCCTCTGGTCTTATGTCTAGTTTGCCATGGGATCTTCATCCTGGTGGCTTGATCATCCCTCTTGATCGTTGTCATTCCATATTGCTAACATAAGTGCATTGGGATCTATCTCTTGATATGCATGGCTACTTTAGTGTGAATTTGAAGCAAGTTTATCCTCTCACTAAAGTGGGGGTTAAATGTACCATAGAAAAATGGATCCTTGTCATTTTCATGGTCTTTTAGGCCTTTCTTCATGATGCTTGTTCCATTTTTCTTTGATTTATTGATGTAATGTGGCTTGAACATGCACGTTTAGGTCCTTAAAATTCAAATTATGATGTCTTGTGAAGTTGTTGTGAAGTGTTGTAAAA
>VDFB02202786.1:0-17142 GCA_007258455.2 Sequoia sempervirens | reverse complement strand
TACTAGCTTTCTCAAGGATGTCCCATGAAGGATTTAGAGGAGTGATGATGTCTCATGAGTCATCTTTTATTTGTTTGTTGTCTGTGGTTTGTTGTGACAAAGACTGGGCCAACGGTGCCCTTAGTATGAGTTAGGACAATCCTTGTTTGCGACTATCTATTGTTAGCAAGTGGATGACCTTGCACACACTGATTTATGTCATATCATGGTGTTTGTCTTCATTTGTATTAGTTACTGCCCAATGATGATAAAGTGCAAAGCCTTTTGTGATTCGAAAAAACATTGAAGATTGCTAATACTAACATCAATGTATTTTCTTATTCATCTTTCTTTCTGCACTAACATTTCTTCTTTCTTGCATTATGATGGAGTCCTGTGACACACAAAAATATAAAGCATCTTGCATATGCATTCATGTTTGAAACATCATGTAAATATCATACATATATCTTGCATTTGAAAAACACAAAAATATAGGCATCCATCATATCTAGGAAATCATGGTATAATAGGCATTCATCATTATAGATTACATAATAAAAACATTACATGTACATAACAAGTGTAAATATATGCATCAAATTATATCCATCATCATCAAACATATAGCATCACATGTAGATAGCATTGTATATATAAACATTGCATTGCATCTCATCATCATAAATTACATAAATAACATCAATCGATATCATTGAAAGTAAATGAATACAACATCACATCATAGGCTACATAAACACATCATAATGTAGATGGGATCACCCATAACATGCACATATCAGATAGAACACATGCATAAATAAAAGACTGCATAATCATAAATAGAACTACATATCATAAGAATCACAGCCAAAATCATATTTATAAATCGCTCAAAAAGTGTCACATCACAATGTCATAATGTATCAATAAAAATGAAGCCCGTGGGATCTATGATCAAAATACAATGTGTTAATAAGTATCAATACATGTCCGTATTAAGAACTCCCACTGCTCCCATGTGGAGAATGTGAAGGTGATTGATGACAAGATCCTGATGACCTATGTGCAGAAGGAGGCTTGTCATATGGCCCAATCCTGTGAGGTCCCACAACCCCCTCTGTGTTCTATGTCCTACTCTACATCCTGCTCTAGGATTTACTACTACGTGGTTGAGAAAAATTGGGAGCCCATCTCTCAGGAGGAAAGTCTCCCTCATATAGGTCCCTATAGTAGGTGGCTCTCTCAACTGCTCTAACCAACTCCCGTGAAAAAGCTATCAACGACCCACTGCAAAGAGTTGTGATCTTTGTGAATCTCTGCCCAGTCTCCTATCTCTAAGCTATGGTGTGGTTCCTATCCATATAGGCCCTATCCCTCTCCATCCACAATGAGTCTCGCTCGGCCATCAAAGCCCTCATCCTCTCCTCAAGGGATGCTACCTGGGCCTGTAAATCTGAGACATCCTAGTCAATAGGACCTATGTCATCCTGTCATGGTCGTTCCCTCCCATCATCCTCCCACTCCTCTAGGATCCTGTCTTAGAGCTCCTACTCCTAGTTATCCATATCCTCCTTCTCTTCATCATCCTGGTAGCCGGCGAGCAGACTAAGAGCATATATCTCTGCCTCCTCCCTAACCACCTCCTCCTCTGCATGATCCTCTCCACCAGCCTCAACATCAACCTCCTCCTCTCCCCTACCAACCTCAAGCATGGGAACATCCTCTCCCTCCCTCTCCTCCTCACGGACGGGTGATAATTGTGGACCTCTGCCTCGACGACCACGTCTACCCCTACCACCACCTCTCTGACCTCCTCCACCTCCATCTCTCCCATCTCCTCTGCCACCTCTCCCACCATGACCTCTGCCTCTCCCATGCCTCTCTATAGGAGCATCCTGATCTAGATTTGTGAAAGGAACTGGCTTGGGACTAGTCCACCAGGTATCATATGCAGCCGTCATGCCCAAATCAACTACTCCACCTCTCCACCCCCACTGCACTAGCTATAGACCATCAATATCTACCTCCATTGCAGTGATGGGAATCTCTGGTCCCCACAAGGTCACCTCCCTAGAAGAGCGAGCATACTCTGCTCACCCTCGAGGTTCATCTTGAACCTCTCCAAACTATCTCAAAACCCGATTTGGTAAATGCCTCTCAATAATGTACATATGGGACACTGTCCTACCTATTAGATAACACGTTTGTTGGAAAAAAGGCAGGTGTCCATCCTCATTTGGCCACTGTGGGAAATCCATGTAGGGCCTCCAAATGAATTGAACCATTGTATCAATGGCATGTCGGTAGAAACCAGTGTCCCCAACATGAGTATGGGTGTTTTCCCCCGCATAAAAGAAGGCATAAGGTGATCCCTGCTACAACTCGGCTGTAACAAGTGGATGGAAAATAGCTATGCATTCCCACACCCATACCATTAGGAGTTTGGTACCATAGCTCATAAACTATGCCTCTCTATAGGAAATATTGTGCAAATGGAAATATAACATAGCCAAAAAACAAGGGCCCCAAGCATAAACCACCCACCTCTCTAATATGCCTACTAGCATCTTGTTACATCTATTTGATCTATGTTTTGAGGATGAGTGAATGATCTATTTTAATTTTTGAAGTAAAAAGGTTTAGTGAATGGTTGTGATTGTGAATTAAGCACTATGAATGTATGTAGTGGTATAGGTTATTCTATGGATTACATCATGTTGTAGTTTTGATTAAGAAAAGAAACACTCATTATTGACATACATGTCTAGATATTAAGAAGTTTTGTTCATTTTCTTTTGTTTCAAGGCTCTGATTTATCTTTTTTATCTCTATTTAAACCCCCCCCCCCCAAACTTAGATTAGTTGATCTAATGTAGTTTTGTTCCCCATTACTAGCAAAGGCCCCTTGCACATTATATTTATATTGACCATTGAGTGACATCCACATAATTGAGAACCAATTACCAGGACCTTGGGAGTTAGATTACCATGTGTTGTCTTTCTTTTTCAGGAGAAATAGAATAGTAATATTTTGTTTAATGTTGTTGTGTTGTTTTGACCCTCAACACATCTCCCCCCATCCTACTAGAAATCCATGACCTTGGTGGTCAGGTAGAACTACCCCCCAATCAATGTACACAATAAAAAATCTATCCTACCATATCTCTTTGCTAAAACATGCCATCTAACCTCATAGTGATCTATCCCTAACTTTCTAATGTCATCATGGGGATAGTATCTGCACATCTTAGCAAAGCCCCTCTATGTGTCATACATCACCCTAGCACCCCTAATCAACAGTCTCAATATCTTATATACATCCTCTAGGGTGACAGTGACCTCACCTATAGGCAGATGAAAAGATGATGTCTTAGAGTGCCACCGCTCCTAGAGAGCATTCAGTAGACCTCGGTTAGCCCAGATAGTGGGCATGAAAGTGACATGATGAAGACCCAAGTGCCACAAGAACCGTCTCTCCCCGCTCCACAACCAATCCCGGAAGTCAAAGGTCAATGGTCTCGATTCCCTCATATATACCAAATCCAGTACAACCTGTAATGGCATAATGCATCCCTCATGTCAGAATCAAAAAACCTGTTATAGTTCAAAATTTCAAAATTTTATGTCAGTCAAATGCGTCATTTTAATTTTCAAATGCGTATCAAATATCAAATGCATCATTATTCTATGGAAATGTGTTTCAGAAATGCAAATGTACACAAATGTAAATCACACCCAATCAATGCACCATTCAACATACAAATGTGTACTAGAAATTAAAAATGCGTGACTTTTTCTTCCATGCGCTACTGTCTACAACACATGCGATGCAAATCTACACATGCGGTTCATTAAAACTCAAATGCATTTATTTGATAAACACACCCACACTACCTTCTATGTGATTTTACAAATGCGGTGTTTCACATACACATGTGTCGAACACACATGCATATGCGGTGATTCCTAAAGTGATGCATGATTAAAAAGTGAATTAAATGCATAAAAAAGCATGAAAATTAAAATTTCAAGAGATGATTTTCAACTACATACCAGGGGTCCTGCATCCACAGGTCGTCTGAAGGTCCGAATGCAATATCCACGATGCTACGAGTGTGGAACTGGAGATATGGTGGCAAGAAGGTCTAGAGAAAAAGTCTTAATTTTTAAACTTTTTAAACTTGGAGGGTGAAAATGAATTGGATTTTCACCCAATTTCTATATATACCTAGAGTTTTGGGTGGCATTTTCTTAGCCCTTCTCTATTAGACATGTATTCTTCCAACTTACGATGACCCATACACGTACCAAACACCTCAAAACTCATTTATTTCACCACCACTGTATTTCTGGATATCAAATTGACTAATCAGGACTATTTCCAATTTTTTTGGATTTTTCAAAAATTTGTCAATTTTCCCGAGGGGGCATACCTTCACCTATTTTATACTGAGGCATGATTGGGGCATGTTTTTGATTGATTTTATTTGACACAACACCAAAATGACATTGTATCAAAGAGGGGAAAAATGTAGACACTTAAATTTGTCTAAGCTTGTGACTTCAACTTCTTCACAATTCGTATTTTCATGATCATGATTAAATAATGTTAATTATTTAATTACTTTCTAAAGTCCTTTCTCATCTATTAATTAAATAAATTTAATTATTGAATTAATTCATATTATCTTTATTCAAATCTTGATTAATTAAATAAACGTTCTTTATTTAATTGTCACTAATTAACTTTATCCTCTTTCTTAAATTAAATAAATTCTTATTTAATTTATCCTTATTATATTTTCAACTATAATTAAATAAATACTTTAATACTTTAATTATTCATTAATCTTTTCTTTGGTCAATTAAATAAATCTTATTTATTTAATTTAATCCTTAAATGTCGAATGTTGAACTAAATAATCATTTAATTCATAAAAGTCTATTTTGAACATATCCTTCTATATTTAGATAATTGTCTAAGTTATCTATGTATTCATTTCCACTTGACTCAAAATCTATTTAAATCAGTCAGTTATCTCTTGATTTAATTTCTGAGTGACTTTCATGAATAAAATCTCTATCATAACCAGTCAATTATCTAGCTTTAATTCTTATGCATGTACACATTTATTAATTAAATATCTATATTTAATTAATTAATCTATGTGCACGTTTGAACATATCGTTTCCTTTATTCTATCTTTATTCTTTTCATGCAATCTTTATTCTTCTAATTTTCAAATACTTTCAACTAGAGATTAAATCATTATTTAATCTTGATCTCTATTCTTAGGTTTTATCACTCACGTCAGTACTAACACTTATCTCAATGCATGTCAAATCTTTTAATCTAAATCGTCCGTCTATCTTTCAATCTTGGTCTCTCATTCAAATGATAATTTTTTTATAAATTGACCTAGCTTTTATCATTGCAACTCCTCCTGAAATCTGATGACTTTTGGAGCACTTGTTTAATCTTTGATATTTTGCTAGATAGGGTATGTGCAGGATCATGATGGGCCAAAAAGTGGCAATATGATGGGTATGTGTAGGGTATGTGGCTGACGACTTTTTTTAACCCAAAATTGATGAAACGAAAAGGGTTTTTAAAGGGAGATTCTCATCTTTCCACCAATATAAATTATGCTTTACTTTGAATTAAATAATATTATTCATTTTCTATTTTAATTACGACTAAAGTCCTTGATAGAATGATTGAAAAACATCTATAGCTTTCAAATGGTATCACATTTTTTGAATCTGAAACATGCATCACATTCTATGCTTTGCATACTATAGGATTAAAAAAAAAAAATTTCATGAAGTTTTGACCAAGTTAAGGTGGTCAAACATAAGTTTTATATTTTAAAAGTTGTAATAAAAATTCATAATTAATTATTTACTTGGAAAAAATTACAAAAAATGCATCCACATCACCTCTTATGTCTAAAATCTTATAAAAACATATTATCATTTATTGTGGTTAAATTATCGAAAAACACCTACTTATTTTTTCCCTAAAATTTAAGTACTTGCATTGAAATTTCAAATTTTCACCAAATAGATTTTTTTAAATAAACCTAGTAGTTTAGAAACTACATTCAATTTTCTATAGATTCTATTCTTACATATTTTTGAAATAATATAGATAATTTATTCAAATTTTTACTGTTGCCTAACCTGATTTTTAAAATTTTCACCATTTATTTTTTCCATGATGATCTTGCACATACCCTATAATCACATACATCAAGGCTATACTTGCACACATACTAAAATATGAGGAAAGAAGACCATCATGGTGAAATGGAGAAGGACAATCGAGGTCATTCATAGAAGGATGTAGATATTGATGAGATCATTCTATGTTTATGTTTATGCTTTCTTTGTTGTTTTTAGCTTTAGATTACGATTTGAGTTTGATTGCATTGTTATTGCTTTAACCTAATTTGTTTTCCTAATGTTACACTTAGAGCTATTAGCTTTTGTCTTCACTTCTTCCTCTTTTGATGTGGGGAAGGTTGACCATAGGTGTGAGGAGATGGAGGCATGGTTGCCACATTTAGGTTATGCAGCTCATATTCTCCACAACCTTATCAATGATCTTGAATTTGGTAATGGTGGATTCGGATGTGGTGGATGAAGTGGATGATTGTGATCTTTATCAATGATCTTGACTTTGGTAATGGTGGATTCAGATGTGGTGGATGAAGTGGATGATGTGGCAAATGATGAATTGGAGGATGGATTGGAAGGTGATGCTTCAGGTGCCCCCACTTTGACTCTTGGACAATGTCAGGAGTGGGGGAAGGAAGCTTCTAGAGCACGACAATACTCAAAGGGTTGTGGATCTACATGAATGGTTACTTCAACCCCATTGTATGGGAACTTTAGGCATTGGTGATAGGTGGATGGAATGGCCTACAGGGCATGGATCCATGGTCGGTCAAGGAGAAGGTTGTAAGGAAAATCCAAATCAAGAACATGGCATGTGGTGTATTGCATGATGGAGCCAACTTGAATAGGAAGAAAAATAATACCTTCTGAGTCCCTTTTTACATTATCATAGGCCTTGATTGTAATAGTCTGATTATCCAGTTCAGCAATAGTATATCCTACCTATTTTATAAACTTTAATGTACATAAACTGAGGGCAGAGCGATTATCTACCAAGACCCATTTCACCTTATGGTGTGAGACAATGACCTCAATGTGCAAGGTGTGGTTATGGGATGAATCGATTGACAACATATCATTCTGACTAAATCCTAGCTGGTAGGTGGTAGATAAATGTCCTACTAGAGCTTGAAACTAGGTAGAATCTATGTCATTGGGCACATGTGTATCCTGAGGAGCTTTTGTAAGGATTTCTTGGTGGATTGGGGAAGACCTAAGAAAATCTAGAATGGATATTTGGGCTGGGGTCTTACCAAGATGGTCAAGAATATTATATTGTGAACTCATAAGAGTGGGTTGGGATGAAGTGGAAGCCCCAAGAACTATTATACGGGTACATTGTGTAGTAACAACACATTGAGGGTCTTTGCCTTTGACACGAATCATAGATACGCGAGGCTCCACTTGATTGATGCACATAACAATACCATCATAATTGTATGGCACATTTTTATAATTGATGTTATTTTGGCTGTTATTGTTAGACCTAGGATTAACATTTGAAGTATTCGAACCCCGATTGTGATTAGGGAAGGTGTTCTGATATATTTGTATTTGAGCATTGTATGATGCAGCCTGATTTGCATCCACTATGATGACACCTCGATCTATAAGATCTTGGATATAAGTTTTAAGTCCTATAAATTTATTAGTGGAGTGACCTTTAATCTTGAGAAAATCACAATACTCATTTTCCCTATACCAAGTGGGTTTGGGCTTTGACTCATCAAAAGGATTTGTCACAGGATAAGTGATTGCATAATTCACTTGAAGCAACCTCTTGAAAACAACATCTAAGGGTTCTCTCAAGGGAGTGAATGGGTGCTTGTTATTCCCTTGATTGTATTGATTAGACTATTGGGGAGGACGGGGTGCACCATGTCGTACAAATATGAGGTTGGAAATTGATTGTGGATTGGGGACATACTATGATCTTTGTGAAGTGTTAGCTACTTGGACATGTTTGGTGGCGGTGACACCATCATTGACAACATTTTTGTTCTTGTTCTAGTAGAAGGATTTATATCCAAATGATTTATCCTTATATGGGTTAAAGATCTTGATTTGTCCCTTACCGATTAGGACCCTCTCGATGGTGGTGCCCTTCTCAATGACTTCGGAAAAAGTGGTAACACAATGGAGGCATAGATTATGAGCTAGTTCAAGGTGGGCATTGGCAACAAGATGGTTACCAAAGCTTTCTCGTTGAGATGGGATTTTAGCCAACTAGCCAAGGCTCACCACCTTTGCAGGTAGCTTGCAAATGTTTCTCCATCACATTGGCTATCTTTCAAGAGATCTAAGGTATCAATGTCCTTCTCCAAATTGAAGGAGGAGTGGGCCATGCATTTTTTTGAAAGATCTATAAAGAAAGAAACTGACCCCTTAGGAAGACCCATGAACCAGTCTAGAGCTTGCCCCATTAGACTCCTAGGGAACAATCACAGAAGGTAGTTGTCATTATGCATGACCTGTGCCAATATATGTAAAATTATTGCAAATGGTTCCTAGGATCTCTCCTTCCCTTGTACTTATCAAATTTAGGAATCTTGAAATGCTTAGGAAAGGGGATGAGTGAAATTGAGGGATCAAATGGATAGGGGAAAATCTCCTCAAATTTGAAGGACTTCTTGGATGTCCCTATTTGCAAGTTCTTTAGCACTACTTTTATTTATTCCCACTCTTTATTGGTGGGTGTTGAGGAGGAAGGACCTGCTAGATTGGACTGATCATATGAGAGATATTATTGATGTGATGGAGGTGGAGATGAAACATACTGACCATATGATGATGAAGATGGATAAGACAGGGCTTGTTGGTATTTATTAGGATACGTGGATTGAGGATTGACATAAGTTTTTTGGTATGATGGGGGGGCATTGGTAATATGAGGAAGAGGCACCCTACTGATATGATGGTGGTTGTTGGGAGTAATATGGATTGGATTGGTAATTATAGGCTATTTATTGTTGGGAAGCATAGCAAGTCTACTGTAGATTGGATATCTGGTAGTAGGTGTTTTGTTGTGATTGTGAGGGATTTGTGTATGATGACTATTTTTGGGATTATTGCTAATATAGTAAGAATAATTGGGATTGGGGATGGATGTAGAGGCATGTGGATAATAGGTGCTTTGAGGATGATATATGTATTGGGAGGCAAGGTTTCCTAGAATTTGCTAGGAGGATTGTTGTGATTGCATCAAGATTTTTGAGTACTGAGGGGGTTGTTGGAAGGATGGTGGTTGTTGAGGTAGTTCCTGATAGGATGGTGGTTTTTGTTGAGGAGGTTGTTGATAGGATGGTGGTTTTTTCTGAGGAGGTTGCTAGTAGGATGGTGTTTGTTATTGAGAAGGGAATTGCAAATGATGAGTAGGTTGTGATAGATTACTCTACTATTGGCGTGAAGAGGGTTTTTGTGGTGGTTGGTGAGGTGGTTGTGATGGTACATGTTGCGGATTACCTTGGGACTGATGCGAGGGTGGGAAATTTCCTTGAGGCTATTGTTGGGATATAAACGAAGGTGGAAATAAGTTTGATGTGGGTGTGGGACTAGGAGGTGGAGGTGGCACAGTGAAAGGATTGCCCCTAATATTACCTGGAAGCTAACCCAATTGATTCAGTGGGAGAGATGGTGCGGATGGTGTAGGGGTTGGACCTTGCAATATGTTCATGCCTTGTGGATTAGGAGGATCTTGTAGGATACCAAGACTAGGAGGATTGTTAGGATTGGGGCCTTGGAGATTGTTAGTATTGGGTTCAACACCCATTACTAAAATTAGAATGCTAGTTGTTGGAAGCTGAGAAAGAATGACATTTCCAAATCGTGGTTGGTACCATGTATCTTGTGGCATGACCTGGGGGACTTGTGGAACTGATGAACTAGGATTCGGATCTTGTGGTAGAGCAAGGGGTGTAATGTTGACGTATTGTGATAAATCAAACCCCGACGGTGGCTTGATACCCTTCATGAGTAATGTGGCAAGGATTTTATCCCCACGCTCATCGAGGAGACGGTCTGCCATTTTCACATTAGTGGGGTTGCTAAGATATTCATCAACTGTGAGCTCAGGTTGATTGACCATACTTTCCTCTAAGGGAGATTGGGTATGGATTTTAGTGTTGGATTGGGATGATCCTCCTTTGGTGGGTTGATCCTGAGGTTGAGCAACTTGGGGCTATTTTTGTTCCATGAGTTTCTTTGCTTGCGATTGGGTAAGGGGCATGAAAATACAAAACAGCTAGATGACTAAAATGACACTAAGCCCTAAGATGCACTTAAAGGATGCCCTAGATGATGACTAAAATGATTGTTAAGATGATAGATTGACCGATTGGATGATTGATGGGATGATTTGGATAATTGATTAGATTGGATTTGATTGGGTTGATTGATTGGATCAGATGATTACTAGGATCAAATGATTGATAGGATTGGATTGACCAATAGATTAGATTGATGAGACTAAATATGAACTAAGTTCAAGGGCTTGACTTGATGATGTGTGATAATGATGATTAGATTGGATTATAAGATGATGATCATGGCACAAAATCTACCTCATGATAAGAGGAGAGTGATAAGGCTATGGAGGATTACTGACTTAGGACATATGACAATCCTAACTGAGTATGGATGATGATGATTAGGGTTAGTTACCTAACCGAATTGGATAAAAAGCACCTAAAACAAAGCCCAAAGGATTCAGATTGATAGACTGATGATGGATATGTAATCCAAAGACATCCTAAGATGCACTTATGTGATCAGATTTAGAATTTGATGACTTTTGGAAAATGTAGACAGACTAAAATGACTATTATAGGGAGATGGATGGTGATAAAAAAAATTTGATCATAGATTCAGACTCAAAAAACAATAGGCTTTCAGTGGTCCAAAGGATTAAATCTCAAGATTTTTGTATGGGACACACATGCCTTTGTGTGTGACAAGTTCACCTCTCAAGGTGATGGGATCGCCTATCTCAAGGTTGATGGAATCACCTTTGTGTCAAACAAGTTCGCCTATCTAGATAGAAGGATCGCCTATATATTTGGATGCCAAAAGGAAACGGGAAGGCATAGGAAATAATATCGCCTATCTATGGTTCAGGATTACCACTTTCTTGAAATGTACAGACACAGATGAAACATCTATTGGTGTAACAGGATCACCTATTTCCTTAGGTATACGAATAGGGAACAAAAATACCTATGACGAAATCACTATCAGTTGAACATAATTTCCTATGTCTTGAATTATACAGACAAAGATGGTATGGGTAGGACACAAGATAGCCCCTACAAAAAGTTGGTTTTCCTATTCTAAAGGATGTACGGACAAGGGAGATGTTGGCAACACAAGGGAAGACAACTGAGAGGGGGGTGAATCAGTTGTCACAAAAATTCAAAACTTAATAAATTTATTAACCTTATTCTTAGATCTGATTATTAACCATGAAATCATAAATCATCAACACATCAGAAACATACATAACACCAATATTTTTTATGTGGAAACACTGTTAGTGGAAAAACCATGTTGGAGGTCAGTCCACAAGATTATACCCTATTAAAAGTATAAAGAATGAAATGGGGAATGCACATGCATTTAGGCACACTTCCTAGAGCTCATTGCTCAATTGCAACAAGGATTACAACAAGGCTTACTTCCCAAAGGAAGACACACTATCTTACAAAAAGATTCAGATTACATCCGTAGGGATTTGAACTAATAAAATAGCATATGCTAATGCCTAATCACAGTTCTGGTTAAGCACATGAACACTTCTTCACTCTTTTTCACTCTTCTTCACACTCTACTCTAACTTCGAATGATTTAGAACATTATTCATGCACACACACATTCAAAATCCACACTTAAATGGAATAAACAATTGCTTATTTATATTCGCAACAAGAAATCACATCGCTACATGTTGGCTTCAACAAAATAATAAAATGATAACAAACTGTCGTCCCAAAAAAATAACAATTATTAATGCAAATCAACCAAGGTTGGCCACAACATAGTGAAGACGCAAAATAACATCCTAAAACATGAACCACCTTCAAAATTTATTCCTCGAAGATCCACAACATGCTACCAATACCTAGTCAGCCATGAACATGCAAGAGAAAATCACAGATCGCAAGCACAACGATCAATGTGGACATGCAACACAGATAAAACATGATCTAGAAACATACAAAAATATCATGAATCACTAGAGAAGCATCTGTAACAACTGAACTGACTAGAATCACATCATCTTCATTCAGGAAAGCCTACTAAAGTAACAAAAAAAAACTATCAGAATACAAATATTCATAACTTGATCAAATCTTCACACATATCTCTGAAACTCAACATGGATAAACTAGATATACTCTATAAGAAACCCTTTAGTCCACAACCTATGATCATCAACATAGTGAACTATTGACATATTGAACTTCACTTCACCACTAACAACCTGCAACTCATTTCATTACAATTTTCTCAATATCCTCAACATATATAGCTTCTAATGCATTAATGCTAATAGTGTTAACATCAATGACAACCACATATCAAAAACACAACCACAACATCCAACAATCTTCACCTTTGGAATTGATGGAAATACATGATGTGAAAAACACCATCAATGCAACTACACTTACTCCCCCTTAGGTTTTGATTCTTCTCTTCAACTCATCCACATAACTCTTCTCTCCACAAGGTTCTTCTCACCCAAAAGTTTTTTCACATTACGCTTCTCCACCTTTGACATCAATGATAAAGATCTCTAAGCTTTGAACCACATATCTAAACATCTGACTACTCCCTTGAGTAGTAGCCACCACGACATCAATCTAGATCAAGATATGACTATGGAATGCACAAACTGATGCAAAGCAATGCATCTTAGTTTTGATTAGGATGGGTAATCACCCATAACTTCCATATGAGATACTCAAAAGTATCCTTAGGAAATGGTTTGGTAAAGATGTCTGCAATATGCTCCTTAGTAGGTACATACTCCAATCTGACTTCCTTTTCACTCACCTTCTCTCTCAAAAAGTGAAACTTGATGATATATGCTTGGTCTTGGAATGCAACACCAGATTCTTAGAAATGTTAATGGATCTTGAATTATCATAGAATATAGCTATAGGCTCATCATACACAACTCTAATATCCTTCAACATATGTTTCATCCATAATACTTGAGTATAATTGTTAGCAACAACAATGTATTCTGCCACTGTAGTAAATAAAGAAATGACATTTTGCTTCTTACTTAGCCATGCAATCAGCTTCTTGCCCAAGAAAAATGTGCCGGCACTAGTACTTTTTTTGTCATTCACATCTCCTGCCTAATCAGTATCAGTAAAGAAACTCAAAGTAAGATCATCATCTTTACGATACCATAGGCCAAAAATCAACTGTCCCCTTCGAGTATCTGAAAATCCTTTTTACAATAGTCACATGATATTCTTTAGGATCATCTTGAAATCTTGCAACAATACATACAAATTTCATGATATCAGGCCTAGTTTGAGCTAAATACAACAATCCACCAATCATTGATCTGTATCTAGTTTGATTTTCTTTTAGAGAATCATCATTTGTTGTCAACTTACATTCGGTCACCATGGGTGTACCGACTAGCTTTGAATCTTTCATACCAAATTTCTTCAACAATTCTTTCACATACTTGGACTGAGATATAAAGATCCCTTTATCTAACTAAGTAATTTGCAATCCCAAAAAGAATTGCATCTCTCCAATCATTGACATCTCAAATTCACTTTGCATCTCATCAGCAAACTTCATGCACAAACTATCATCTCCTCCAAAAATGATATCATCAACAAAGACTTCCACAATCAAATATTTATCATGATCAATCTTGAAATACATATTACTATCAGTAGTACCTTTGTTAAATCCAAGCTTCAACAAGTACTTATCTAATCTAGCATACCATGCTCTAGGGGCTTGCTTAAGTCCATACAATTCTTTCTTCAACCAACAAACCATATCACCTTGATTAGTCAACTGAAATCCATCTGGTTGCTCAACATACACTTCTTCTTCATACTCACCATTTAGAAAAGATGACTTGACATCCATCAGATAAACCTTGTAGTCTTTGTAAGCAACATAAGCAAGAAACAATCTCACAACTTCAATCCTAGCAACAAGGGCAAAAGTTTCTTCAAAATCAATTCCTTCCATTTGAGAATATCCCTTACACACCAGTCTCACTTTGTTTCTGACCACTTCACCTTGCTCATTCAGTTTGTTTCTAAAGACCCATTTAGTTCCAATGACATTTTTATCCTTAGGTCTAGGAACAAGAATCCATGCATCATTCTTCTCAATTTGTTGTAGCTCTTCTTTCATTTCTTCTACCCAATGTTCATCTTTGCATGCTTCATTCACATTAGTAGGCTTAGTCTTTGAAATCAAACAGTACTCTTCTACAATCTTTCTCCTAGATTGGACACCTTTGTTCTTATCACCTATGATCTGATCTTCTGAATGATTCAATCTCACATACCTCAGAGTCTTAGGATGTTCTTGAACTTCAAACTCTTGTGCTCTCTCTTCTGTACTTTCACTGTTTTCTCCTTCCTCTTGATCTCCTTGATTCACCAGAATGATTTAAACTTGATTTGAAGTCTGAACTTGATTTCCTTTGTTTGTACTATCATTCTGATCATCATAATCATATCCGGGTTCTAGATGGTGTAGGTATGTCTTCATCAACCTTGATATTTTCACTTTCAACCATTTCCCTCAATCTCTTATTATAACACAGTGGCCTTTCTTTTAGTAGAATAACCTAGAAAGATACCTTCATCACTCCTAACATCAAACTTTCCTATATCTTCATCTCTCTTTTGATATAACATTTGCTTCCAAAGATCTTGAAATATCTAACAGTAGGCTTGTGACTAGTCCATAGCTCAAAAGGGGTCTTACCAGTATCACCTTTGATTTTTACCCGATTGAGAGTGTAAACAGTAGTACTCACAACTTCTCTCTAGTAGATATGGGGAACATTTCCTTCCAACATAATAGTCCTAGCAGCATCTTGAACTATTCTATTCTTCCTTTCCACAACTCCATTTTGTTGAGGGGTTTGTGGTGTAGATAATTGTCTCTTTATTCCATGTTCTTCACAAAAGAATTAAACTCATCGGAAGTGAATTCACCACCTCTATCGATCTCAGACATTTAATCTTGACCTACTGTCTCCAATAGCCTTAAAGATCTTGAAAATTTCTAGCACTTCAAATTTCTCCCTTAAGAAAGTAACCCACATCATTCTAGAATAATCATCAATAAGCAAAATGAAATACATGTAACCTTGTAAAATTCTTACCTTAGAGGGACCACACAAATCAGTATGCACAAGCTCCAACATTCATTTGAAAAATGTTGTTTGCTCTGAAATGAAATTCTAGTTTGTTTTCTAAGTGACATTCCTTGCATATGGCATTAGTAGGTTTCATCAACTTAGGAAGATCTCTCACAGCCTTAGTAGAACTTATCTTGAAAATATTATCAAAGTTAACATGACACATTCTCCTATGCCACAACCAAATTTCATCAACTTGAGCAATCAAACAACTCTTAGTAGCAGCACTCAAGTGAAAGATATTACCTTTTTTTTTTGTATCTAATGCAATCATATTTCTAGAACTTCCTAGTATTTTGCACCTTCCATCTTTGAATTGAAGATTGTATCCCTTATCTACCATCTAATCAATACTTAAAAGATTATGCTTTAGGCCTTCCACATACAAGACATCATCGGTATTATGCTTACCATCAAGAGAAATGCATCCTTTGCCACATATCACACCAGATTTTTCATCACCAAATCTCACAACACCGCCATCATACTTTTCCAATCTCACAAACTTACTTTTATCTCCTGTCATATCATGAGAGCATCCATTGTCAATTACCCATTCATCTTTCTCTTCAACTCGAGCAGCTAGGGCTTTCTCCACATTTCTACAACTAGAAAATTAAGTAGAAACAAGATTATTTTCCTTGATAGCAATAAATACCCATTCGTCCTCACTTCCATTTCCTTTATCAGATTCATCATCTGTCACACCTTCATCAACAACATAGTAATAGTTCCTTTGAAATTTAGGCTTGTTATGTCTTGGTTTAGAAGCTCTTTTTAGACACCTTGATGCACAATGACCTATCTTATTGCAAGAAAAAGATTTAAGAGGAAATTTTCTTTCATACTTACCTTTTCCTCTTGCTACTCTTTTGAAAATCAGTGCTTCTAGCTCTCTTTCTTCTTCTTCAATTTGTCTCATTTCTTCTTCATACTTGAATGTCTTTCTAGATGAACTTTCACCTAGATCATATCTTTGTTTATCTCTTCTAGAAGTAGTAGCCTTGAATGAAGATTCAACCTTACGAATGTCATCGTCAAATTCACTCAACTCAAAAGCAGTAAGCTTACCTATCAACATATCTTTGGTTACATTTGTCACAGTCTGGAGCTCCTCAATAACACTAGCTTTGACTTTGTATGAAGTAGGTAAGGATCTAAGCACTTTAGCAACAATCTTTGATTCATCCAACTATCCACCAACACATCTGATACCACACACAAGTTCATTCACTCTTTGCATGAAAGTAGTAATGTTCTCATCATCACCCATTCTCAACATTTCATATTTCCCTTTTAGACTCTGTAGATTAGCAATCTTCACATTAACATCACCTTCATACAAAGTTTCTAACTTTTTCTAGATCTCATAAGAAGTCTTTAGATCCATCACATTTATCATCTCAGTATCAGTCAAAGCACTCAACAATGCTTCCTTAGCCCTGATATTATACTCAGCATCCCTAATCTCAGCAGTAGTAGTAGGACCATTCAATGTAATAACATAACTATTCCTTGTAATGCTCCAATAGGGTTCACCAATGCATCTCAGATGGCACTCCATT
>VDFB02202785.1:0-22249 GCA_007258455.2 Sequoia sempervirens | reverse complement strand
AGAACTAGAAGATGATGTAGATGATGATCAGGATCAACAGTTAGTTGATGATGTCCCTGACGAAGATGTCGAAGAGGAGGAACTAGATCATGATGATGTAGGAGTTAATGTTCATGAAGATGATATCCGTGTGGATGATAACATTTTTGAAACTGATATTGATGATGATGATGATATGTCCAATCCTTACAATGTCGAATCTGGATCAGATGATACAAACAAAGAGTTGGATGAAGAAGAAGATCAATGACATTGAAATGTATGAGTTATGTGATTATATTATCTATTTGATATCAATTTCTTGATAGAATTATATTTGACTTATGTGGTTACATAATTAATTTATGATGTTTTTAATTTTTATGCCATTACATAATTAATTTAATGTACTTTTTAATGTTTGAAAGGTCAAAAAATAAAAACATTTCAATAGTGATGTTAACAACCTTGAAATTAGTGTGTTTTATGTTTCATGTGATCATAAAAGATTAAAAAGTCAGTTGTAGAAGTGGTTGTTCAGTGGTTGATGTGTAAAGGCCTTTAAAGGCATAAAGTGATCATTATAATGGTTGTTGATGGTTGAGGATTTAAAATACAAGCTCTTGACATTCGAAAATCCATGTTTTTCTTTAAAATTTCTATATTTTTCTTGTTATGTAGCATTGTATGGTCACATGTAGCCATATTTTGATGTGAAATCAATTCCAGGTCATGAAGATATGTGTTAGCTTTGATTTGAATTTGATTTGAGGGCTTAAGGCATTGATTTGAGTTAGAAAGCTTCATTTCTTTGCATACAACCCAGTTACCTTATTTTTGAGGGTTTTGTAGTCCAAACATGATATAAAGGGGCTCTTACACCTTTTTTGATTATTGTAGCTTGTGTAAGAGGCCCCATGGATACTGCTATAATTTTAGGATTCATGAATAGGGCGTAGGATAAGAAATAAAGAAGGTATAGCTACGGTCCTCAAGAGTTTTGTGAAAAAAAGCATGTGAAATGAGAGGTACTTTCTTGCCCGATGCTTGTTTGCTCCTTCATTTTCTATAAGAAGGATTTCAAAGCCAAAAGTACGGGTTAGCAAGTTAGATATTTTTTGGTCGAGTCTAGGTAGAGTTGTAGAGAAAATTGTAAAGCTCGATAGTTTTAAGGAAAATGCAATTTAGGTTTTGTGTCATTCTGTTGTAGGTTTTGAATTCATGGGGATTTGATGTTTTATGACAGTACTGGCATTTGAATTGAAATGATTAATTCAAACTCATGTCTCTCCATTGTACATGCATATCTAAATTTTGAATAAGATAATCAAGGGTTGTCTCATTCATCTCACTCTTGTGGTGTGTATGATTTATGTTTTGGCTTTAATTCAAGGAATTAATTAAAATGCTTGAATGGGATTTTAGGTGGATATGTTCTGTATAAGTATTTGATAAGTAGTATTGGGTTATAATACATATTGATGAAATTGTGAAGCAATGTTCTCAAGGATCTTATATGTTATCTGTTAAATCTATCATAAACCCTTAGATGTTTATGAATTTGACTCCCTCAATGGATATATGGCACTGATGTAAGTTGTACTAATTTGTATAGTTCAGTATTTTGTTTGTCTTTACTAGCACTTGCTACAAATTGCAAATCAATGACTATTTTACTGCTTTGTGGAATGTGTTGTAGTTAATCTCGTAAAATAGTTGATAATGCGATGAAAAAGCAGGTATTGGTATACTGTATGTTGAGCTATTAAATGAAGATTATATGTTATTATGTTATTTTATGATAATGGTGCGAGGAGGTTATGAAAGCATTAAGGGATCACCCTCGGAGTCTTGGCAGAGCCGAAATCACGGGGAGGTCTTTAAAATCGCCGGTTAGTCCTGCGGTCCGCTGAAATTTTGCCGATTAAGGTGGAAATTGCGCCGTGGGTAGAACTAACAGTTCGTGCGAGGTAGAGGTAAAGAAGGATTGATGAGAGAAAGAGGGTGTGGGGAGAGGATAGAGGGTAGAGGAGATCCGGTGGAAGTGAAGGTAGGAGGTGAGACTTGAGAGAGAGGGAGGGAGGGTGAGTGGGAGAGAGATGATAGAAATTCAGAGGTTTAAGGGGTTTGAAGTTTAAGGGTTAATAGTTTAGGGTTTAGAGTTAAAGGTAGAGGGTGTTGGTTTGTTTTTTACACTGTAACCAGGTTGGTCTTCTAATCTACCTATGGGATTGCCAATTCCAATCAAGGGAAACTCAAAGGACCTGGACCAACTGACGAGGACTTTAAAAATCATCCTACACTTTGGGTTCTACAAGACCCGAGAGGGTGATCCCTTAATGTGTTTACAACCTCTGCACCAATATCATAAACAACATTAACCCATAACATATAATCCCATTGAATAGCTCAACACAATAGGATAATATCGAATAAAACTGGTTGTTCACCGATAATATCAACTATGTGGAGCATGAGATAACTAAAACACAATCCATAGTAAAATATAGTCATTAATTTGCAATTAGCAAGCTCTAGGAAAAGACAAACAATTATTGAAATACACAAATAAGTACAACTTAGATCAGTGCCATATATCCATTGCAGGAGTCAAATTCATAAGCATCTAAAGGTTTATGATAGATTTAATACATAAAATATAAGATCCCTGACAATATTGCATTACAATTTCATCAGTATGCATTCTCACCCAATACTACTTATCAAATCCTTATACCAAACATATCTGCCTATAATCCCATTCAAGCATTTTAATTAATTCCTTGAATTAAAGCTAAAATAAGGATTATATGCACCACAACAGTGAGATGAATGAAACAACCCTTAGTCATCTTATTCAAAATTCGGATATGCATGTACAGTGGAGAGACATGAGTTTGAATTTATCATTTCAACTCAAATACTAGTACTATTATACAACATTAAATCCCTATGAATTCAAAACCGATTACATAATAACTCAGAACCTAAATTGTATTTCTCTCTAAAACCATAGGAATTTACAATTTTCTTTGCAACTTCACCTAGACTCGACCAAAAATTATCTAACTTGCTAACCCATACTTCTGGCCTTGAAATCCTTCTTATAGAAAATGAAGGAGTAAACAAGCATTGGGCTAGAAAGAACACATGTCACCAGCTAGTTGGCACACCTAGTGATATTCCAAAAATTGTTACAAAAACCATCACCTTGGAGAATATTCTTGTTCATCATGTCAGCTGAGAAAAGTTGATGCAACAACAAAAAACCACAAGAAACCCATGCCGAGAATGCCATCAAAAAAAAAATGGAAACTGTTGTAACCACAACATCTGATTTACCACTTGTTAGTAGTCCATTCCTTTTACTCTTCCTCAGTCAAATATTTAGTTACCCATTTCTGGTATTCTTCATCAGTCGACCAGTCAAAACTAATCACCTCATTCACCTTGGCATTATAAGGTGTGTATTTTACCGCTACTTGATTTGCATCTCTTTCAAAAGATTCCAAAAATGAGCAGGTACTAATAATTTTATCCATACAGCTCACCAAAAAGTCATAATCTGAGTCATCACAAATTAATTTAATTTGATCATTGATGACTTCACTTGCTTGATCCTGCCACTGCTGGAGTGACCTAATTTTCCCTTGCTCGTCAATTATATCTGGTAACAATGTGTTACCCCAATCATTAAAATTATTCACCAATTCCCTAATCTTCCTACTCAAATCATCTGGTAGTGTCTGAAAACCTTTCAATTATTTAACCAACACTTGAGTAGGCTTTAATGATTGGGGCCTATTATTTGTATCAAGCCTTGAAGCCTTATACATGACATCCAAATCACTAGCCCTAGGGATCCAATTTTCAATCAATGGTACCACTACTTCCTGATCCCTATCAATATTATTTATTGCATCTAACAACAAAGAATATAAAGAATGTATAGATATCAATTTACTATCAACCTTTTCATTTAAATTCCTCAAGATAGTAGTAACAATCTCCTTTTGTTTTGAAAGAGATCCCTTCTCACTTACTTTCAATGATGTCTACAATTCATCAATTCTTTGCAAGAGCTGCTTCTTTGTAGGATCAACATAGCACTCTATTTCTTCATAAATTTTTTCTAAAGGAGGGGTGAGAGAAAGATTTTGACTGGGAGACCCTGGTGTAGAAACAATTGGAGAAGCAAGAGGCATTGACCCTGCTATGGAAGGTAATGTACTGGTCCCTGGAGCACTTGATGTCTCCCCAATCTGTTTATACCTAAACCTTTCCACCTCAGTCTACAACTCAACATTCCTCTATTGCATCTTGTTGTATTCCTCAATCAAAAGGTTATACTTCTCCATTAGGCTCTTCTTTTCAGCCTCCTCCCTTTCAATAGTTTTTTCAGCCAATTTGGCCACATTCATAGTCAAATTGGTGGCCTCAATGGTTGAGGTCTCTGAAGCTCTATTTATTATTAATCCTCCTCTAAAATTTGGATTAATATCCATAACATTTGGCTTTCTTCCTTGAGGGGCCAATTCCCAAATTGCCAAAGTTTCATATTCCTCACTGAAGGCAAAATCTTGCAATGCTACCTTGACTTCTTCTTCAGAGTCTTGCAAAGGATGCTTAGACTTTAAAATAGCATTAAATGCTACAACATCTGCAATGTCCCATTCAGGCAGAATCAACACATGAGCCTGACTCACCAGTCTTGTTCCCTCTTCAGGAGTGATGTTCTTAAATTCCTCCATTAATTCAGCTTTTACCTCCTCATCATTATCTTGGTCTGACCTGTCAGGCCTTAGTTATCTTCTCTTCTTACATTTCTCTTGATATTCTTCAAATTTCATCCTCCATACCAATTGCAAGAATATAGGTGTTTTTACAAATGTATTGTCATCTAGAAACTCCTTACATGCTTCCATTATTGCATCTTATACACTTTTTCCTTTCATATCTAAATCAGATAGAACCAATTCAGTTGGCCTAGGAGGGGAAGGCATAACAACCTGCATGTCCTAATCAGTAACAATAATTTCATCTATCAGATCCTCCTGTGGTTGATCAATTCTTTGTCTTTTAGGGCTTGGATCAGATGGTGGTGATGAGGGACTGTCTTCTAGTGATGATTCTAAATCAATGATTTTAATTTCCCCAAGCACTTTGAATTTTGGACCTAGTTGTGAAGACTTCATTATTTTTTTTCATTTTCTGTCCACTTCCTCTTCATCACTGCTATCATCCTTTTTCCTCCTGCAAATAGGCCACCTTTCTGTAGGATGGTATGCTGGCCTTGTTTCAATTGGCATGGCACCTTGTTCCTATACACCTAGACTCAGTTCTAAATTTATCTTTTTGGTCCTCAATGTGCCCATAATTTCCTTGAAGTTCTCCATTAGAAAGTCAATCTTCTTATGGTATGGATTGAACTCCAACAATGGATTATACTTCAAATCCATCTTCTGCACAATATCTAATAGCTTATCATAAGCTATCCATTTCTCCTTGTTCAACTCTTTCCTATTTAGATCAAATTCATTTCTGATCAAATCCTTAGGAAAGTTGAACTCATGCACAAATTTTCCAGCCTTTATTCTTTGTTTGAAAAGGGAAAAGAAACCCTCAGGATCATGTTGCCACTTTAGACCACACCTCAAATGTTAATCATCAAAGAATTTCTCAAAATGCACCCAACCTCCTTTTGAAAAGGAAAAATCAGACACCATTGTATAATCAGGGAAAAATGTCCCCTTACCCCTCCCTGTGAGGTTGTCCTCATGGATAAAACCTATTTTCCACATAGCTTCTGCAAACCCCACTCTTGGTGGAACATTATATGGCAGTATATGGGGGGTTCCTTGAAAACCGTATACTCTCAAAATAGTGCTGACTGGGTATGGGATAATATCACCCCAATTATGGAAAACTTTCAATTCTAGCTTCCTCCCTTTTGGCCTGAGGAAATCATGCAATTCCTCAGGGATCCTAGGTACATTCACCATCAGTCTAGCCCTCAATCTAGAAGCAAAGAAATTATCAAATTGCACATAACAAGTGCTTTCCTTATTGCAAGATAAATATGCAACCCATAATTGTATTGACAATCTTTCTCCATCAATCGATTGCCTTAATTCCATCTTTTCAGAGAAAAAATCAGCATTATTGAACAAGAACATATGCATCAACATAGAATACTAGAAGAATTGAGTGTCGGTATCATTTTTCTACAACTTTGACAACCCTTGATGTATCATCTCAACCAAGAAAGAAGCAAAGTCATATGTCACAAAGAAGTTAGGGTGTTGTATTTGCACCCCCGTGAACATGTATGCAATAGGCATCACCGCACCAGGACTGAAACCCAAAATCTAACACAATGAATAGAAAGTGGCCAAAAAATTATTTGCAAAATAGTTTAATCTGAAAGGTTCCTGGTCACTAGGGCTGATATGATATCGTGAACCTCTTGCCCTAGCCAGATGAGGTGGAAGCAACTTAGCTCTAAAAAGAGACTTCAACTTTGCATATTCCTGCTTCATTTCCTCAAGATTGATAGGAACCAAGTTTTCACTTAGTTCACTCAAGTCAAAAATTTGCTAGACCTCTTCTCTATTAACGCTCAACATAACCTTTCCATAATTATCCCTGATTACCCATGTGATAGGGTCATATCTTGCAGCCACTGCCCTAAGTAAGTTTATGTCAGGGAACATGTTTGGGACCACCAGCTTTCCCAAATCATACATCCAGCCATTTGAAAAGGGGTGAGGAAGATTCCTTTGTCCATACCATAATCTGAACATTTCCAAGCCTGTGAGAGGAACCCTAGCATTGGCAATGGCAATGTTAGAGAAACTATATACTAACCCTTCCCCCTGGATTTTACCTCACATTAGAACCAATCCCTTCTTCCTATCATTCATTGACCAGGGAAATTAATCCAGGAAATCATCGTATAGGTTTCTTCTTAAATATTCAACCTGGCCAAAATGTTGCTTTGTTGGTGCCATCTTGGACAAAATAGGGTCTTTTTACAATTTCACACTTTGAATAGCTAGGACTAACCAGAGATAGGAAATTACAGAACAAAACACTGCAATTTCTCACAACTATAATTAAACTATAGACCTAACATTTTTATCAACAAGCTCAATGACAAGCACAACAAATATTTTCCCAAATTCAAGTACAAAATGACCGGGAAGCACATAAATTAACTCACGACTTTGTTTGCAAAAGTTCCAAATTTTGGCTGCAAAGATTCACAACTTCGCTTTTGGCTTTGAAATTGCTCTGCAAAATACTTGAATGCTTTGTGAGACACATAAAATAGGAGAATTGATTTTATCTCAATCAAATCATGCCAAAAAATGTCTCATCTGCCATTAAAGCTCACTCACGTGTTGCACGAATGGCTCCAACCATATTTGATGCATATTTAAATTTTAGCCATCGATCCTTCAGTTAGATCAAATCATTGAACAACTATCTTCAAAACAAGCTGACACAATCACCGACGTGGCAATAAGGGGAACACCATACCATAAGTTTCCAAGGAAGTCCACATGGTAATCGCCTGTGATATCGCAATAAGTAAAGATCCTACAACTTTGGATCACGCAATGGTGGGCAACCGTAGATCTTGGGATTTCATGATCTTGTTCCTTCAACACAGTCGCCAACCTTATTATTAACCATCGAGCAGCTTTTTCATCAAGATTATAACATATCTGATGATTTAATACATGTGCACTTCAAGAAAACTTTAGTAACCCACCTTTTAATGTATTAAGGCCAGATTAATTTACCACAGTTTTCCTTCATTTCTTTAGCTTCATCAGATGAGACATGTGGCGTTAGCCTGTGATATCGCAATTAGTAAAAACCTTACAACTTTTGATTAGGTGATGGTAGGCAACCGTTAAGATCTGATGACAATTGATCGATGATCAACCAAACTTATCACCTTTAGCCTCACCAGATAGGACACATGATGCCCACCCATGATATCATGATCAACCAAAGTAGTGTGGTGGGGTCATTGCGGGATGGCAGGGAGTGGCTTAGATCAAACAATAGTTGATCAATAGTCCTGTGAACTTCATCCTTCTACAAAACAAAACATTTATTAAAAGGACAAGGGGACATCACTAAGCGGATGGTAAACAATGACATAAGTTGTTTTTAAATGATGAAACATGGGGCCAACCAAGACTTAGGAAAATAAAACCCTGCAGAGGAAATAAAATATTAAAACAAAGGGACTCAGCCTAGATGGAATGATAGGACATAAGTCATTTTAAATCCCCTCAAAAAGTAACAATGAAATAGATCCCAACCAAGGCGTAAAATAAACACAAGGGTTTTATAAGAAAATAAAGCTAAAACCACCAACCCAAGGAAAATTCTGACACCATGAAAGACCAATAACACCTGGCAGGGTAGGAATGGAACATAAGGAGAAAAAATATAAAGTTCCATCAGAGGGGAGAGAGATAGAGGGAATGAGTGAGAGAGAGAGACTTGAGAGAGGGAGAGGGGGTAGGAGGGAGAGTCTTTGAGAGAGAGAGGAGGGAGTGGGAGAGAGATAGAGGGTAGAGGATTTAAGGATTTAAGGGTTAAGGATAGAGGGATAGGGTAGAGTGGAGGAGCTTAGGGTAGAGAGGGAGGAGGGAGTCTTGGGAGAGATAGAGGGGTAGAGGGTTTAGGGTTAGGGTTTAAGGTTGGGGTTTTAGGGTGGGGGAGAGGGAGCAGAGGGCAGTGAGAGAGAGAGAGACCTAAGAGAGGAGAGGGGTGGGAGGGAGAGACTTGAGAGAGGGTAGGGTTTAGGGTTTGGGGTTTGGGGTTAGAGTTTAGGGTTATGGGTGAGGGGAGGAATAGAGGGATTGATTGAGAGAGAAAAGGAGAGTGGGAGAGATAGAGAGTATGTAGGGTTAAGGGTAGAGGGCTAGGTGTGTTTAGGAGGTTAAGGGTTTTAGGGTTAAGGGGGAGAGAATGAGGGAGTGAGTGGAGTGAAGGCATTAAGAGAGGGAGAGGGGTGAGATATTGAAGATACTTGAGAGAGAGAGAGGGAGGAGGGAGTGGGAGAAAGTAGAGGGAGGGAGGGTAGAGGGTGGAGGTTTAAGGGCTTGGGATGAGGAGGGTGGAGGAGAAGAAGATAGAGGAGTGAGTGAGTGAAAGAAAAAGACGAGAGGGAGAATGCGAGGAGGAGCTTGAAGAAATAAATTGAGTGAGTGAGTGTAAGAGGTGAAGAGAGACCTGAGAGAGGGAGTGGTGCTAGGAGGGAGGGACTTTAGAGAGAGAGAGAGATAAAGGAAGGTAGGGTTAAGGGTTAAGGGTTTTTGGTTAAGGGGAGAGAGATAGAGGGAGTGAGTGAGTGAGAGAGATCTAAGAGAAGGAGAGGGGTAGGATATTTAAGATACTTGAGAGATAGAGAGAGGGAGTATGGGAAAGGGTAGAGGGAGTGAGTGAGTGAGAGACACCCTAAGAGAGTAGGAATATTGAAGATACTTGAGAGAGAGCGAGGGAGGGAGTGTGAGAGAGAGTGAGGGAGGGAGGGTTAAGGAGGGTATAGGGTAGATGGTTTAAGGGTTTAGGGTTAAGGGTGGATGGGAGAGAGATAGAGGGAGTGAGTGACTGAGAGAAAGACCTAAGAGAGGGAGAAGGGGTAGGAGGGAGAGACTTGAGATAGAGTGAGTGAGTGAGTGAGTGAGAACGAGAGTGGTGGATTACTAGGGAGAACTTGGCGAGAGAATGAAAGAAGGAGTTGTAGTTGAGGAGAACTAGAGGGGAGAACAAGGCAGGATGAAAGAGACTTGAGGAAGAGGGAGGGGGTTAAGGGTGAGGGTAGATGGTTTAGGGTTTAAGGTTTAGGGTTTGGTTTGGTTAGAGGTAGAGAAGTGTTGGTTTTTTTTTTACAATGTAACCAGGTTGGTCTTCTAATCTACCTATGGAATTTCCAATGCCAATCAAGGGCAGCTCGAAGGACCTAGACCAATTGATGAGGACTTTAAAAAAGCCTCCTACACTTTGGGCTCTGCAAGACCCGGGAGGGTGATCCCTTAATGTGTTTACAACCTCTACATCAATATCATAAACAACATTAACAATAACAGATAATCTCATTTAATAGCTCAACATAATAGGATAATATCAAATAGAATTGGCTATTCATCGACATTATCAACTATTTTGAGCATGAGATAACTACAACACAATCCCAAGATAAAATAGGTCATTGATTTGCAATTTTTAGCAAGCTCTAGGTAAAGACGAACAAATACTGAATCATACAACTTAGATCAGTGCCATATATCCATTGTGGGAGTCAAATTCATAAGTATTCAAGGGTTTATGATAGATTTAACACATAACATATATGATCCTTGATAACATTGCATTGCAATCTCATCAATATGTATTCTAACCTAATACTACTTATCAAATCCTTATACAGAACATATCCACCTATTATCCCATTTAAGCATTTTAATTAATTGCCCTTGTCAACAAATGATAGGAAGAAGGGATTGGTTTTGATGTGAGGAAACACCCTAGGGGAGGGATTAGTGTATAATTCTTCCAAGATAGCCTGATCAAACACTGGATCTTTGCTCATGCTTGGGAAAACTTTCACCAAAATATGCCATGAATGCACCTTACCCAAAGTATGCTTTAGGACCTCCATGCATACAAACACAAGGATTGTCATTTATCATCTTGCAACAGTGGTACCTAAGATGATGATACTACCCTGCCCTTGGACATTGCTCTCTTCTTACAATTGGATACATTAGTCCTCCTTTTGATTTTGTCAAAAAGATGTGAAATAATTTCTAAGCAATGCCTTATTGGGTCAATGAGATCACCAAAAGTCTAGGACTTGTCAAATGGAGGTATATTATTGACACCTATCCCTTTGCTATTCACTTGTTATGACTTAGTAATGACTATCCAAAGAGAAAATGAGATAGTGGCAACAACCATTTATATTATTTATCTCACTGCAATCCATTTCATGGCTATAGTCATGTTGTCACCCAGTGTAGATTTATTTTTTCAAATTCATAGATAACATGAAGACAAACCTGCAACCTTTAATGGTACTGGTCTTATTCATGACTATGCTCTATTCCCTTGAAGCACCATGATTTATGATGGTTTTCATGCTGAATATCTTCATTAAAACACCCCTGTGCAAGTATATGCCTTCACTATTATAGCCTATTGCGGGAATGGATGATCAATGGTATGAAAAGGTAAAAATACAACTGTGCTTTGCTTCCTTCACTACTTGTTGCTGATTGTTGATTGTTGTTCATATGCACTTGTACCATTGTAATGCTTGATGTCCTACATGAACCTGCATGGCTGTCTTGTAGCATAACCTCATAGCTTTTGTTCATATACACTTGCACTATGGCCTTGGCTTCCAAAATGAGACCTCTTCTGAATCATAACTGCTTAATTGTCATTTGTAAGTTTTTGTTTCTTGTATGCAATCATGATCCATGTTGGATCAATCATGATGACCAAAACCCCTACATGAAAGGTTATGAGCATAGAAATTGTATCTCGATCACATGATATGAGGGTTGCATTGCTGTCATAAACCTCTTGTAATGACATGTTTTCAATAGGCATATTATCTGTGTCAACTAGAGTTGATGTTTCTTGAATGTCTTTTCCTTTTATGCCTTTCCTTAAAACATCATGCATTGAATGTTATCTGGCAACTTGTTCGCCTAATGTTTGATTGTGAAGGCCTTGAATAGAGCCTTGTGCAACTTTAGATTTTGTTTTTGTTGTTGTCCTTCATGAGACCATTGTAGCATGCATTGTTGGTTGTCCTTATCAATGCCAATGACCTTTACCTATTGCATTCACTTTCACCAGTACACCCATGAATGAATAATATCAATCCCCTTTGCCTCTTGCAACTCTTGCAAAGGTGTTGTCCTTGTACTTGTATCATGACCTTGATTCAACCATTGCTATTATTTTGTTATGTGTAATAAATACACATAGTCTCCTCATTTTATCTTTATTGGATAGCCACCTTTCACATATGTGGGTGACCTAACAACTCACCTTCCTATGTGATGTGTGACTGTCGAATAGGGTTATGGTGAGAGGGCCTTGACAACAACTTGAAATGCTTCCTCATTGTTTAAAGTATGCATAATTGAACTTGATGCATCTATGAAGTCACTTCCTTTATAAACAAATCATGGATCTTCTTAAGAAGATTGAAGGACATATCAACACAATATGTTGTATCTTTTGAATCTATCCTTTCTTGTCTTGTCTTATGTTCCTTTCCTATCATGTCTTATGTTACTAGTCTTTTATGGTATTGGGAAAATCTTAAGGTTGGGGTTTTTTCTTTCACTGAATCCCTCTATCTCTATGATTCGGGGGATATTTTTAGTGAAAATTGAAGTGTCTCCAATATTCTTGATTTTAGCACCATTAGAAAGATCTCAGCATCTTGATTTCAACGCAACTTGAACAGAGCAAAAAGGACTTCGTTTGTGCAAGTTACGACCGATCAAACTTACAGTCAAACTGGCTTCAAGGGCATCCAGAAGGTGAAAAAATGACCATCTCAAAAATTGATAGAACTAGCATCATTACGAAGGTCTCATCGAGATGATTTTGATGAAGTTCGTTTCGTCAAAAATGGAGCTCGGATGCACGAGAAACGACCAGTCAAAGCTCTCAGTTGACTTGTGACTAGAAGGTACAATGATGACATCAGCATCTGTACAAGATGATGTCAACAGTCAGTACAAATATGAGGTGAACCAATTTGGGAGCTGACACATGGCAGTCTATACAGTCCATACATGTCGACGTGGCATGATGATGCGGCAGGTGACATCAGCCTGGTTGGCAAATCATGTGTTGACACGTGGCAATTGTCCCAGTCAGTGTATACATGGTAGTACATGTGGCAGTGATGTGACATAGAGGCCCAATGAAGTGTTACCATGTGGCATTTTCCAGCATGATGCATGTCCCCTCCTTCCTCTGTCAGCGTCGACGAGTAGTTGCTGAGTCGGGTAAAAGGTTTGTTGGGGCTCGACCCCGTGACTTCCGTCATAACAGCCGACGGTTTCTACTGTTAGAGCACGAGTGGCGGGCTTTACTAATAAAAGCCATGGGTTTCTTTTGTTCAGTTTTCCAATGGTAAAAACAAACAAAAAGTGGTTACGGGGTTGGAACCCCCGACCAACCCTATAACAAATTAGTTTGCCACCGATAGACCACCGATGGCCATTCAACTATAAATGGAGTTTGTTTTATTTTGATGTATGTGTTGGCCTGAGGCCATAACAAAATGGTTTATTTTTTATTATAACCCCCTAACCACTAAAACTAAAGTGGTCAAAAAAGACAAATAAGCCAATGTGCAGATTTTTAAGAGGGGGATTATGTTGTTTTTTGTAATTATGAAGGGTTTTGGCCACTTTAGGATAATTTTATGTATAAAAGAGGGGGGAATGTAGCTCTTAGGAGTTTAGAAAATACAAGTGAATGCAAGTGATATAGTGGAGAACAGGTGATACGAAAGAGGGATCTTGTGGAGATTTTTGAGCCATTTTCGTATGATGGAGTTTTGTTATGCCGCCAAAGTGCTAGAAGGAATGGTCTTGGTGCATTTGTAATATTTTTTAGAGATTAATCAAATCAGTCTGTCTATTGGAGTGGACCTAGAGACGTAGTCATGATTGTGGCAAACTCCATTATTAGATTGTTTGCACTTCTTCTCTCCTTCTCTCTCACATTTTGATTTTCACCTTAAGTTTTAAGTTTTTAATGCATAAGTTCAATAATGTATGCATGAATTTGTAATTCCATTAAGTTGTTATAATTAAGCATTTAGATTCACAATTAGTCTAGATCTTATACAGATCACTCTATTCCCTCTACCAATAACCCTAAACCCTTAACCCTTAACCCTTAAACTCCAAACCCTTAAACCCTCTACCCTCTACCCTCTCTCTCTCAAGTCTCTCCCTCCTACCCCCTCTCCCTCTCTTAGGTCTTTATCTATCTCTCTCACTCACTCCCTCTATGTCTCCCCTCTGCCATTAAACCCTAAACCCTAAATATAACCATAAACAGCAAGCAGGTAACCATAAACTCTAAAGGCAAACCCTCTACCACCCTCTACGGTTCCTCTGCCATATCTCTCTCCACTCCTCCCCTCTTTCCCTCTCTCAAGTCTCCTCTACCCTTCTGCCTCTCTCTCTCTCACTTGGGTATCTCCCTCCTCCGCACCAACCTCTGCACCCTTCTCTGCCATAACCCTCTGCTCTCATCTCTCCCACTCCTCCCTCTCTCTTGAATCACTGTCTCCTCACCTATAACCCTAAACCTAAACCCTCTACCCTTACCCCAACCGTCTCCCTCTATCTCTCCCTCCCTCTCTCTCTATCAAGTCTCTCCCTCCTAGCAACACTCCCTCTCTCAGGTCACTTTCTCTCTCTCACTCACTCAATCACTCTATCTCAAGTCTAAAATTTTGAGGAATTTTCTCTCTGCCACTTGACCTGGGTCTCCATTTTGAAACCCTTGTCCCCATGAATTAGTAGGGTTTTTTTTCCCTAGAGTACGCAAATGTTATAATTTGAGGTTGACCTGCTTGGTTAGTCATCAACCCCTTAAGTGACCTCTTGAGCCATTTGGCATGTCAGTTCACTAGCCCCATTAGCCCAAAGAATTGGTCATCATTTTCCCACCGCATTATGTCTTCTCCTAAAGTTGGGTTTTAATTTTAATCCGGTGACATAAGCCTAAGCCATTAACCCTAGTGGTCATGTCATCGATGTCTTAGCCAAATCCTTTCATTAAATACTAACCGTGCAATGTGTGGGTTTTTCAAATTCAAAGATATGGGAGAAGATCTTGATCATACCCCACCAGCTCACAGACCTAAGGTGTCAGCCTGTTATTTGGTGTGAGGTTTACAAAAGGTAGATGTCTCTCCTGTATGGAATGTGGGGCCCAATCTCCACTATTGAGCTTATAACCCATAGTTTTAGATCGACAACCAAGATCAAAAGTTAATGTAAATATTTGTCATTCCCCGCTAGCTCATAGGAGGAAGATGAAGGTTGGTTAAAAGCCGCGAGGTCAACGAGATTGCGATGCGTAGCTCCAGCCGTTTAGTTTGCAAAGTGCATAGGACCTGCCGACATGGTAGTTGGTTTCCGAGATGGATTAATGTTCTTGGTCATGAGGGAGGTCAACAATGCTTCATTAGATGTCAAACCGAGTTAGCCCGAGATAAACTGTTTGATCTGCCAACTCTTCAGGAGATCAAACAGTATTCAAAGTTGGAAAATGGAACATGGTGGTCGTTTATCGAACAACTAGTGAGGCATTAATGAATTATTCCTTGCTTGTGTAGTCATGTCGATCTCAATCTTTGTGAAGATGTTGTTGTTGGAAATCATGAAGGGTGATCTACAGATTCTCATGCAACTCGAGTTAAACGGTGACAGTGCATACGCCACCAAATTGCCATGTTTGCACATGCATTTTTACTAAGAATTGATGAAGGTTGCCATTACCTTGCATAGTAAATACAAGAGGAATTAACTGCTAATTGTGTCATTCTTGTAGTAGTTAGAGCACTTTCTGGGCTAAGTCTAATCAAGTTTGAGTGCTTGTCTGACAAGAGAAAATGAGTAAGTCGATAAGGAGGCCTATTTGTTTGATCTCACAAAAGCTCAGTCCTATTATTCAGGAATGTGCTTTGGTTGAAAAGCCCAGGCTTGTGCCCACTAGATGCAATAGAAGGTTGCAATTCTAGGGCGTTGTTGCTCAACTGGTAGATGACAAAGGAAAGCAGTCAGTGTGCTCTATTAGTAGTGTCGGTAGGAAAATAAGGTATAGGCATGGCTCCTTTGGATGCCAACACTCACCCATTGACCTTACAAGCAACACTTTTGATGGTGTAACCGAGACTGAATCCGACTACTGATGCTATTTAGCTCGCTTCAATCATGGTCTGCCCTCTGATGAGGAAGTGATATTTGTGGTGCCATTAGTGGTTAAAACCCCAAGTGGATAGACTAGAACCGTATTGGGAAAGGAAAAGAAAGAAGTGGAGGCTAAGGTTTCCTCTCCTCCTCTAGCAACAACTAGAAGTGAGTGTGTATACCAGGGTCTGAGTGTTGGTAAGGGCAAGGTGGTAGGTAAATAAGAAGTTGCTGTGTGGGATGTAAAATTCTATGTTGATGATGTTGTTGTTGTTGGTGGTGTTGGTTTTGCATGTGTGGCACATTTTGATTTTGATTGTGTGCCTTCATGGCAATTTGGTTTCCTTGTTTTTTTGTGTGGATAGCAACAAAGGAGATTTTGATGACAATTTGCGTTCCCTTTTCTAATGGTAGTTACAACTTTAGCTTTCCCCAATTGCACTATGTTTTACAGATTCAACGTGTGGGAAGTTTTGAAATGAAAGTCAAATGCAATGGATATTTTGTTCAAATGAAAATTTGTGGTGAAATTACATTTGAGCCCTAAACTTGTTGCTCCCTTGTCATATAAAAGGAAATTCAAGGCTCATTTGTAGGGAGAGAATTGATAAAAGCTCTAGCTAGGTTTTGAGTTGAATATATGGGTAGAAAGATAGGAATAGAATAGATAGCTTGTTTTGAGTTTTGGATGAATATATGCAAATTATCTTAAATTGTATGCAGATATGACTTTTAATCATGAATAAACGTATAATTCTAATATATTTTCTCTCCTTATGTGGATTTGAGTGAATTTTGAATGAAATGTTCATGATGTTGTCATTCTTCTTTTGAGAATTTGCTCAATTGTGTGTCTATGTTTTTGCTTTCATTCAAGAAAATAAATTAAATGCTTAAATGGAGTCATAAGTTTACAATTATTTACAAAGGATTTGATAAGTAGTAATATATCAGATAATTGAGCTCCATAATGCAAGGTATTATATGAGTAGTCGATTGTATTAAATTCTTGGGTCATTTCTGCTAACGGTAAATGGGTAACTAAATATTTAACTAAGGAAGAATAAAAGAATAATATGTAAATGGGTCACTCACTCACTCCCTCTATCTCTCTCCCCTTAACCCTAAACCCTAAACCCTAAACTCTAAACCATTAAACCCTCTACCCTCTACCCTTAACCCTCCCTTCCTTTATCTCTCTCTCTCTCTCTCTCTCCTCCTAGCACCACTCCCCTTTGGGTCTCTCTCTCTCTCTCTCTCTCTACTCCTCCTCTATCTCAAGTCTCTCCCTCCTACCCTTTCTCCCTCCCCTTAGGTGTTCACTCACTCACTCCCCTCTACCCATAACCCTAAACCCTTTAAACCCTCTACCCTCTACCTCTCTCTCTCTCTCTCAAGTCTCTCCTCCTACCCCTCTCCCTTTCTTGGGTCTCTCTCTCACTCCCTCTCTATCTCTCTCCCTGCCTAACCATAGACCTTAAACCCTTAACCCTTAAAAATCTAAACCCTCTACCCTCTATCTCTCCCAATACTCCCTCCCTCCTCTCTATCAAGTCTCACCCTCCTACCACCTCTCCTTCTCTTAGTCTCTCTCTCTCTCTCCTCCTATCTTTGTCCCCTTCCTCTCTCTCTCCCACTCACTCCTCCCTCTCTCTCTCACCTAATCCCTCTATCTCTCTCCCTCTACCCATAACCCTAAACCCTAAACCCTAACACTTAAACTCCAAACCCTAAACCCTCTACCCTCTGCCTCTCTCTCTCAAGTCTCTCCTCCTACCCCTCTCCTCTCTTAGGTCTCTCTCTGTCTCTACTCACTCCTCTGTGTCTCCCCCTTCTAATAAACCCTAAACTCTTAACCCTTAAACTTAAACCCTTCTACCCTCTATGTTTAACCTCTACCCTTTATCTCTCTCCCCTCCTCCTCTTTCCCTCTCTCAAGTCTCACCCCTCTCCCTCTCTCCCTCTCTCTCTCTCTCTCTCTCTTATATCCATCCCTCTAATTCTTAACTCTCCACCTTCTAATTCTCTACCCTTAACCCTCTCTCTCTATCTCTCTCACCCTCCTCTCTCTCATTGAACTCTATCTCTCTCCTCTACCCATAACCCTAAACCCTTAACCCTTAAACCCAAAACCATTAAACCCTCTACTCTCTAATTTCTTCTCTCTCTCTCTCTTAAGTCTCTCCCTCCTACCCCCTCTCCCTGTCTCAGGTCTCTCTCTCTCACTCACTCTCCCCATCTCTCTCCCCTCTACCCTTAACCCTTAAACCCTTAAACCTTAAATTCTAAACCCTTAATATTAGGTGTGCATTAAAACATTATAAAAGTATAAAATTTTTAATTTCTATTAGGAATTTAATGATAAATGACAATGAATGGGAAAATCTAAGGAACTTTAATATTTTCAACTAAAAAGTTAGAGTTCAATTAGGATTAGTGTTCACTAAGGGTTAGGTTTAGGGTTCAATTAATATTCAATTTGGGTTAGGATTAAGGATGAGATTGGGGTTTAATTAAGGTTATGAATTCAATAAGAGTTCAAATAGGGTCAAGGTTAAGGTTAGGGTTGGGGTTAAGGTTCAATCAGGATAAGAATTAGTGTTAGGGTTAGGATTAGAGTTCAACTATAGTTCAAAGTTAGGGTTGTGGTACAATTAGGACTACTGTTCAATAAATGTTTAATTAGGGTTAATACTTAATTAAGGTTAGTTTTAAAGTTCAATTACAGTTTGGGTTAGGGTTTGATTAGAGTTAGGTTTAAGGTTTAGTTAGAGTTAGGGTTATGGTTAGGGGTAGAATTCATTTATGCTTAGTGGTCAATTACAATTAGATTTATTGTTCAATTAGGGTAAGTGTTAGAGTCAAAATAGGGTTAGGGTTTAACTAGGGTTAGGATTAGAATAGAATAAAGTTTTGTGTTTAATTATGATATCTAGAATTTAGCATAATCTAGAAAAATGAAATGATTTGGACAATGTAAAAATAGAAAAGTTGATTTTATATAGATCTTATTTCTTAATTTATTCTAAAATTCTAATTAATAATTGTTTAATTAATTTTAAAAATGAATATTTAATTTAATTTAATTTAATTGTATTAGATAATTAGTAAAACCAAATAGATAATAACATTTTATGGATTTTAAAAATTAGTATTTAGTTTAATTTGATTTGTACGTCAAATATTAAAAATTTTAGGATTGAAATACTTAATTTTATTTTAAAATATTTATAATTAATGCTTAAATTTTAAAAACCAAAATTAAGCATATTAAAACAACCCTAATAATATGTTATTGTGATTGTGGTTATGTTAGTATTTAAAACAGGTTATAATTAAGGCCCTGGAATTGTATTAGGTTTAATTAGGGTCGCTACTCATTAAGGGTTAGGCTTAAATATGATTCAATTGGGGTTAGGGTTCAATTAGGGCTAGGATTTAGATGGGCTTAGGATTAGGGTTAGAAATAGTGTTTAATTAGCCTTAGAGTTAAAAATAGGGTTCAATTAGGCTTAGGGTTAAAATTGCGATTCAATTAGGGTTAGGGTTCAATTAAAGGTAGGATTATATTTCAATTAGGGTTATGATTCAATTATGGTTAGGGTTTTGGTAAATTATAATTATCTCACATATATGAGTTTGGGGTTAGAGCTAGGATCTTAATTTAACTAAGCTTAGGCTTAAGGTTAAGGTTAGGGTTTAATTAAGCTCAAGGTTAGGGTTAACATTAAGGTCGGGGTTTGATTAAGATTATAATTAGAGTTAAGGTTGTCATGAGAACTATGGTTAGTGCTAAACTAAGGATTATGAATAGCATTAGAATTATGAGCTAGGTTAGAATTATAATTAAGATTATAAATTAGGGCTTGTAGTTCCGAGAAGGGTTTAGGATTATACTCATAGATAGACTTAGGGTCAGATCAACATTAGGTTAAGGCTAGGTTAGGCTTCTACCATTTCAATTGGTAGAGCTGGGGTTTGTGGACAAAAGCTTCGGGTCTATGATAGGGCTAGGCTGGGTGGCTGGTTAAAGCCTCAATTAGGGTTAGGGTTCAATTATGTTTAAGGTTAAGGCTAGATTAGGGTTATGATTCAATATCAACAATAATTATCACTCTAACTCTAACCCTAAACTTAATCGTAAAACTAACACTGACACTATTTTTAACCCCAACCCTAACTAAATATATATCTAACCCTAACCTTAATTCTATAACTAAAAGTAATTATAATCTTGTCTTTCATGTTGTGCTGCAAATGCTACTAGCATATATATATATATATTATTTATTAATACATACAAAATAATTTTATATTACTTCCTCATAAGGCACCTATTTTATAATAGTACAATAGACGATCAAAAAGGATATCTCTCAAAGATATTTTTATATATATTTACTAATAAATAATATATATGCTAGTAAGTATTTAATAGATGTAAAATAAATAAATATATCAAATTTCATAATATAATTAATAAAAATAATTAAAAAATGAATGAATATTATTTTAAAATTATTATATATATATCAATTTTTATTCATTAATAATTATTTCATTTTATTTCACAATTATTTTATTAATTGTATTTAAAAATTGATATATTTATTTTATTTATATATTAAGCATGAAACATTTTTTTTTTATCCTTTAAAATTATTTTCTATTACATATATTTTAAACCATTATATTATTATATTTGTTTTATTATATGTATATATCAATTTTTAGTGCATAAGAATTCATTTTATCAATCATATTTTAAAAATTGATATTTTTATTTTATTTTATTTATTAAACGTATATAACAAAATATGAAACAGTTAGTTCAAAATTACTTTATTAATTATATTTAAAATAATTCAAAGTAAAACAAAATTATTTTTTAAAGAATAAAAATTTATTATATATTTTTAAGAATTTAAATATACAACAGTTTTAAAAAGTAGAGAATAATTTTTTAAAGAAAAAAAATTATATTGAACATACTAAGGAAGTACACATCAACTAATTAATGAAATGTACATTAACTGACACTGACAACCATTAACAAAAGTGCAATAGACATAAGCCATGCAGATGCCCATGCCTTTTTGTAGGCTAGGTAGCCATTGCCCCACCATACTACTCATTGCCAAGGAGATCCACGTGGCGCCCGCCTGTGATATCGCAATCAATAAATAACTCACAACTTTTGATCACGCGATGGCGGGCAACCTGGATCTCAACCATTGACACTCCTATTCATTCAACAAAATTGCCAGCCTTGTTATTAACCATCGAGCACCTTTCTACTGAGATTATAACATCTTCATTGATTTAAAACACGTGCATCTTATAACTGCTTTAGTAACCCATGACATAATGTATTAAAGACACATCAAAGTATTTATCATTCCTCCAGCTTCACCGGATGAGACATGTGGTGCTCACCCGTGATATCGCGATCAATAAAGACCTCACAACTTTTGATCACATGATGGCAGGCAACCATGGATCTCAACCATCGGTAATCCTGTTCATTCAACATAGTCACCAGCCTTGTTATTAACCATCGAGCACCTTTCTACCAAGATTATGTTGATCTCCGATGTGGCATCTTATAATTGCTTTAGTAACCTGCGACATAATGTATTAAAGACGCATCAAAGTATTTATCATTCCTTCGACTTCACCGGATAAGACAAGTGGCGCTTGCCCGTGATATCGCGATCAACTGGTGGGGTCATCGTGGGATGGCGGGGAATGGTTGAGATCACACGATGATTGATCTATGGCCATGTGAACTTGTCCCTTTGCAAAATAAAAAAAAATTATTAGGGGAGAGGGGTGCACTCAATCGTGATGATAATACCTAGTCTTACCACATATTTATACTATATATTGTAAATAAACAGTCCAAATGTAAATAAAGAAAAACCAAATGTTGATAAAAAATGGACCCATACTTGAACACATGAGAACCTCTAAATGTTATATGAAAAAAACATAAATACAATCATGAAGAAGTGAAATAAGTATTTTTTTGTTTCAAATAAAATATCACAACTCTCCACTATAAGTATATCATTTAAAAAATAAAATGCTCATTTAATAAAATAAGACACTCATTTAAACAAGTATTGTTATCATAGTGAAAAAATATTGTTCTTATGTGTACAACAATTGGGGTAGCAATGTACAAGCATTGGATAATTTTATATTAATAGTTTGTCCTATCACAAACATAAAAGGTGAGCACAATAAATAACACGTATTTTCCCATTAAATGTGAA
>VDFB02202783.1:0-19885 GCA_007258455.2 Sequoia sempervirens | reverse complement strand
CATAAAATATTATATATTCATTAAAAAATTATCCAAAGAACGAGGATAAACTACATGGTGTTAGCTAATTTCTCAACATTGGAATTTTTGAAATTCTCAAAAAAAGTTAATCAAAAAGGGGGGAGACCTCAGGTGCTATGTTATTTTTTATTTTTTTAAAAGACCTATTTCCACCCCCCCCTTTTGAGATCCTTAATCTTCATTAATTTCAAAAAAATATAGTAGCTTAGAAACTAGACTCAGAGCACTTCAAATTTTATTCTTATTGCATCTTGAAATTTTGAGCGTAACTATCTTCAATTTCTCATGCAAATTAGATTTTGCTGATTTCAGAAAAAAAAAGTGGCATCTTAAGAGCCAAAATTGTGTCACAGATCCATGCACTTACCCATTTCTTTTGAGACATTCAAATTTAGTGATGAATCATCTTGTGTGTTACATTCATGTCTAAACAACTTTTCTACCACTCTTCTATTTTTTGTGAGAATTATGTTTACATACACTTACTTGATATGTCTAATGTAAAAGCATCTTGGAGTTCAACAACCAGCATCAATGAATTTTTTTTTCACAATCTTAAATTTTTGTGGTCCAAGTAGGCTATATTCCAATATAAAGGATTCAATATCTATATTTAAAGTATTTAAATTTGAATAGTTTCCCTCTTACTTGGATGTTCATAGTTAATTGACATGATTGAAGATCCCATTTGACACCTATTTATAAGACATGACATCTCGTGGAAGATGAAGATATTAAAAAAATGATAATTTTATTTTATTACATTACATGCTTGTAATTAAGTGGATCTCTATCATATTTTTGTAATTAAGTAGAATGCATGTTCCACATTGAGTGTATTTGAATGATTGTATCAAATGTGGCATATCACATTTTCTAATTGAGAAACTTAATTTCATAATTTTATTTGATTACATTACATGCTTGTAGTTAAGTGAATCTTAAGTGAATCTCTATCATATTTTTGTAATGGAGTAGAATGCACGCTTCACATTGAGTGTATTTGCATGACTGTATCAAATGTGGCATATCACATTTTATAACCATACTTTTATTAACTTAATTGTTTACTTATTAATTATATTTTTAATATAAATTATGTGTAAAGCCACTTAATTTTGTGAAAACTAAACACTAAAATTTATGGTAAAAAAATCTTCAATTTTTTTGAAGAATTCTTGTCAAAGACGGTAGTCTAATGAAAGGGATTGACCAATCAGTTTACATGACTTGGCCTGCTAAATAGGAAGCTCCCTAGAACCCAACGACTAGATGAAGCATACCAACCCAACCCTATTAAACAAATCATGGGCTTTTGTTCAAACCCATTCTCGTCTTTGCTTACAAATTCCCCCATTTTTTAAGATCTATACCAAATTGAGCACAAGGTATACACAAAATTGATTTTCTTAACCAACAATGGAAGTCCCTTTTATTACTCTTTTGCTGTATTTTTCATAGGCCCACTTCTAAACGGAGTAAGCAATGTTAGGCTGTTTCACTCCTATCAAGCAAGTTGTGCTGCTAGGGTGCGGGGTGTCAGGTTGCTGCACTGCTGGCCAAGCTGGTAGTTGCTACGGTTGTTGGAAGCACTGGTGTTCCAGGGCCAGGTGGCTGCTGCACTGTTTGTTGAGGTGCTGGGTGCAGATTGTTATGGAGGAAATTGGCAAAGATACTCCGCAAGAGTGCTGCAGTTGTTGCTGCATTATGTAACTTGTCGATGGACCCTTATGCCCAAAATTCAGTCCTTAGAAATTGTCTCTGGTTTAGCTCTCAGTCGGCTCTTTCAAAGTTCTACTCTTGAACATACCCTCGATTCCACTTATCCAGAAGAAAAATTATTGAAGTAATATGTCTCCCTCTCACACTTCACAATTTGAAGAGACGCCATTAATTTTCAAGATGCCCTGATGTTGTTTTCCTACTTTAAATTGGCTTCGCAATTAGTATTGCATTTGTCTCTGCACTTGTAATGTTTGCCCATGTTTCCAAATTGACCAAATATTTCCCATTCCCACTTACTGTCATTAATTGCTCACCTTAAAATTATTATCATTTTATCTTAGGTTTATTTCTCAAAATTAAAAATTATATTTTATCTTATTAATTAGTGTTGAAATTTTGATTGTAACTGTGTGAACTTTTTTTGCATCAACATTTCAGATCATACTCCATAATCCATCATTGCGATGCTAAGTAGAGAGTAAGAAAATTCACACAGTTACAATCCAGCACTAATTGATCATAGACTCTGAAAACCTCATGCTATTAATATCTTAATGATGTTTTTTATCATATATTTTTTTAAATTATTAAAAAATAAAATGATATTATTTTTTTTTACTTGTCTTATTTTTAAAGTGAATTAAAAAAAACTTCATCTTATTTGATTCATAAAATATTATTATGTGAACTTTCTTTTTAATTCTTATTAATTAGTAGTTCAAATTTTACTTTTTTTTTTGGTAACCCAGGGGTGTCCCCACCACTTAGCCCAGCGTTCCCTTTATAGGGCAAGTTGAGGCGAGACTAGTCCCCTAGGGATACACAAAATAGCCCGCAAACCATGTGTATGGGGTAAACCCGAGCTTTGGAGTCAAACCTGAGACTTGTGGGGAGCAAACCCATAGCCCAAGCCAACTCGGCTACCATTTGGACTTATTACCTTTCAAATTTTATTCATCTAAAAAATGTATTTAATAGTTTTTAAAAATATTTAACAATAAGAGGTGAATAAAAACATATTATGCAATAATTTCACCAAGAATCCTTCCCTTTTTTTCAGTGTATAATCCTTTTTTTTTAATTAGTATAAGCCAAAAAAATTTATTAGTCTTTTGTAAAAGATTTTTTCCTTTTATTATCTTTAAGGTTAGAGTTAGCAACAATTTCATTTTTCACTAATTGGAATGAGGATTTGCACCAATTTTCATTATCAAGTCTCTAATACGTCTAGTTGTTTAAAGTTAGTGTAAGGATAATTATAGACTTGCAGTCTCATCTATTTAGATATCTTACTATGGCAATGGCTTTGGACATATTTTGCACATAGTAAATGGCTTTGGACATATTTTGTGCATCAATCATTCACAAAGGTTCAATGTATACCTTTGAAACAAACATTATGGACTTCAGTTAGAATAGAATAGAATTTTGGGACGTAGAAGGTAATGGTTTTTATCTACTTTTTAAATATCTAACATTAATTATTTTTCATTTACTTTATTAATATAAAAAAAAAATCTTTTGATTATCTTGATTGAATTCAAAACCCTCTAGACTTCTAGATAGCCATTATTTTTAAGGACATAATTTCCTAGTTTCATTATTTTGATGCATTATAAAACCAATGAGACATGATTATAATTTTGTTTTTACTTTCTATCTTTTGTAAGTTTTGTGTTTAGAAATTATATTACATGAAATTGTATTCAATGATATAATTCATGTTCCTTTCTTATCTAATAATCTTCTTTCCATTTATCAAATCACACATAGTAGAATAGGGAAAATAGTTCAATTCACATCAAAGATCATCCAAAATTTGTACAGCAAAGACATCATTGCTACACGACATGTTGATCATGATTACACATTAAATTATTCTTTTTTGTTTCCTTTGCTTCTACTGACTTTGATAATGGTTTGAATATAGATGATATTGATACATTAGACATGCAAAAGGATAAATTTTGGTTATTTGAACCCTGGATTTCTATCCTCTTCATTGGTACCTACACCTTGTATGGGTATCATATCTCCTTCACCTCCTACTTCTTTAGAATTGAGTGTTCCTACATCTTTGGTTTGTCATGATTAAGGGCAACAAGATCTTCACATTTGTGTTTTTGATACACTTGATTAGGATGACTACTTGACAAACATATTAGACTTGTTTAGTGAATATCATTTTTTAGAGTTGGTTGACACTTTTGATGAAAACTACATCAACAATATTTTCACCATATTTATATGTTTGAATTATGTTGTACATCAACATTCACATAGAGCATTTGAGCAACTTTTATAGATCTTATTATTATCTTTGGATCTTGTGCATCAATTAGAGACTTAATATTCTTCTCACATGGGAATATTTCATGCACCTATCTACAAATTTCTTTCTTCCATGGGTGTTTGTTTGAAATTCAAGGATCACACTCTATATTATTCTTTGAGAATCACTCAACACCATAGAATCTATCATCTTTTAGAGGGCTCTATAGTCTCTCTTTATCTCTACTACAGGGAGAAATATTTCTTGTACTTATGTGATATAAGTAGTTCTTGGGGGTCATGATGAATCCTTTTCCATTCTATCTCTATTTTCTTCTCGCTTAGAAATTTGGGTGCCGCCACAATAGTGGTTTCTTGTTACCTCTCGAGGAGCTCATTTTTTGCTGAAATCAAGGTTTCTTGGAAATACATTGACAGCTTCCTAAAAGTTCCATTTTAAGGATTCCACTTTGAAAGAGGGTTTGATCAAATCACCTTAGATCAAACCCCCTTGGATAGAACCTCGCTAGTTTTAAACCATACCTATAAATGAGTCTCCTTTACACCTATCAAAATGCTGATAAAAAATCACTTTTGATTTAGATTTTGGGGGATCAAATGAATTCATTTAAAATTTATTTCAGATGATTATGGTATTCCTCAGAACAAGCTATCCAATGAATATAATTTTAATATGTTTTGGTTTTGTTATGTATTTGTTATTTTAGTTTTATTAAACATAGGTTTTTCATCGAAAATGAATGTCTTTGTTCTTCACATGTGGAAAAATAGCATATTATAAAAAAAAAATTGAAAAATATGAGTGCACCGTGATATTGAAGTCCTTGATCCAACAAAAAAAAATTGAATCTTTGATATATACAAAAAAGTTACGCTGCTATACGGTCGCTTCGTGGTTCCAATCTGTAATTAGTTTGACTTTGAAACTGATTAAGGGAAAAAATATTCAATAAACATCTTAACCAAGTGGAAGCTAATCTAGATATCAGAGTGACAAATCTAAATTTGGAAATAATTATAATTTTATCCTTCATGGAAAAGAAGCTATGTGTTATACTAAGTAAAGGCCACTTTTAAAAATGTTGTTTCTTAAAAAACCAAGCCAGAGATGGAAAAGAAGTGCAATCTAATTCCAAAAATTTTGGAAAAAAAAATATTTTAGAATCTACAAAAATTTGATGAGACTTCTAGCCTTGCATCCATCTTCAAATTCCTCATGGTTTAGCCACGCTTATAGGTGCCCTCGAATGTGAAGATTTAGTTAAAAATAATAATTTCAGTAGTCCAAATTTTGGCCAAAAATTGTAAACCACTATTGTGGGATCACCCATTTATTTGTACCATTTCCTCCTTTGAGAGGGTTTTTTCCTAACGGGCTTTCTCCTTTATTTTATTTATGAAAAATTGTGTGTACTGGGTAACTAGAAGCACATGGCCTTGTAGTTGTGACCCATCACCATTGAATTTATCCTTCCTAAGTTGCACTTGTTGGGGTGTTAGTGTAACAGGATCATTTTGCTCCAGGTAGCTAACCACTCCTTCTAAGCTGACCCATTCACACTTTGCTAACTACATCCACCAAGGGACATTATAAGCTCTCACTTCATGTGGCTGAGACACTTGTACTCTACCCCTTGAGACACCTATCTCATGCACACTTAACACATGCCTCACATTTTCTATATGATCTAACATGCTTTGCATATTTGGAGGGTAGGAAATGTATAGTCCCACCTTCTTAAATCCTCTACCCTACTTTTACATGTAAGACACTCATTGTATATTTTAAATACACTCTCATTTTATTTAATAGAAATTATGTTTTTGTTTTCTTATTGAAGATATCATTCAATTTTCTATTGCATATGTAGGTTCAATAACAACAAACGCATGTCCTAGAAAAGATTACTAGTTCAATGAAGTAGGAGGTGATATAATTCTAACAAATATGTGGATGCATAATATAGATCACTAAATTTCTTAATGAAAGTAGATCTTGTAAATGTGCCTTATTATACAAAGTCTAAAACATGATTATAGTCATTTGAGGCTAACAATTGGTTATCCTCTTCAAACTTTATCTCATGTCATGACCATGTGTTTGTATAGCTACTAGGGGCCTATGTTACCATTCTTCAATCCATTTTTTATTTGCACATGCTTCATAATCACCTCTAATATAAAATTGACATAAATATGCAAGCTCCCTACTTCAAATAGTGCATGTGCTTGCATTTTAACTCAAAGGAATGCCATTTTGTTGATCCACTAATTATCTCAAAATCATGTCATGTTAGAATATCATTTTCTTCAACCAACTAAAAGAACCATCAATTTTTTGAGTTTTCATGAGATCCTATAGATAATTTTTGCATTGTACCAATCCATAACTATACGAGCATCTTTCAATCAAAACTGCATTAAAAAAATTGTTGCTACCTAACAAGAGCTTTTTTCATACATGTTGGAGAACTCCTTAATTCTCTCCTTTACTATGCCCAACTTAAAATAAAATCCATGTTTTGAACATTCTTTTCTTTATAGTTCCTACATAATAAACAAATCATTTTAGAATTCTTGAATTGTCCTATATAATTATCTAACCATATGAAATGTCCTAACAACCCTGATTTAATTCCTTCCCGAAGTTTGTCCGAGTCTCAGAGGAATATTTTCAATCTTCGCAGAGAGCCCTCGAAGGTGTGTCCCATAAAGAGGAGTTGAAGGAAAGCATTTTGTGTTTTTGACAAAGATGGTGATGGTTTCGACACCTCACTGAAAGCTTCCAAAACGCCTTTTAATAACTGGGTTTAGAGGAAGGAATGACTTGGAGAATTGTAGCTAAATGGATAGCAAAATTTGATAAAAATTCCTCATGGTAGGATAGATATTGGATGAATTTGAAAATATAATTGCCAATGGTAAAACTGAAATTGCTAGAAATCTGGATTTCGTTAAATGCCTAGTTTTCTTATTATTGTTTAATTTAGGGACTTATCCTTTCATGAATTTTGAAGTAAATTCATGCTTTAGAGAAGATGCTTCTTCATTAGGCAACTCTCACAACCCTTCACATTAAGGATCATAAATACATATAGTTGGTGGTACATATGAAATTGATAAAATGGTAAGAAAAACATTTTAAAAATTTTAGTGATTGGTTCATGCTCTACCAATAATGTAACATGTTCTATTTCTTAAAAAAAAAAATGGAGATGCTTTGTAAGGTTATATCGATCATGCTAGGCATTGGTATACACAATGCACAATATTATTCTAGAGTTTGAACCAATTATAACACATCTAAGCAAAAGATTAGGAAGATCATCTTAAAATTGTTTTAATGGTTAAAGGAGAATTATAAAAAACGTGAAAGGTTAGATTTATAAGATCAATAGATTACTTACTTTGGATATTTAATATAATTCTTGTTTCTAAACTTCCTTGTCACATTTGAATTTGTATTTACTTTAGAGATCTAAACAAAGCTTCTCTTAAGGATAATTTCCCTCTAGCCAATATTGATATGATTGTAGATTCAAGTGTTATGCATCAAAGCTATCTTTTATGAATCATTTTTGGGCTAAGCAACAATCAAATCATGAAAAATAACCAAGATTAAGATAAAAACAACTTTGACCAAAACAATGGAGTAAATTTTGTTACATCACCTGCTCTCTAGATTGAAGTAAATTGATATTATGTGATCTTATGTATAAGCTATTAGATGACTATTTGGATGACATCATAATAAACTCAAAGCAATAGATAAATTACCTTCAATACTTGAGGACAATATTTGACTGCTTAGAATAATACAAAGTATGACTAAACCGAAAGAAATACACATTTGGTGTTGATAGTGACCACTAGTTAGGATTTGTTGCATCTCAATGAGGTATTGAGTTGGATGCTATTGTTTTAACATGCCCATCACAACTTCAAGGAAATATCTAGTTATCACTAAATTAGCAAACACAATATTTCTACCATCCAAAAAGATAGCTAGAGTATCTATCACTTTGTCAGTGATGGTGTGTTAGAATGATGAAATTAAATGCATGTGTTCAAAAATATAAGGAGCTCAAAAATACACCATCAAAATAATTTTCTTATTCTATTCATTCATAAGTTACTAGATAAATTAAATTGCTGGATACTTTTGACAAAAATGATCATAGTTTAGGGTTTCACCAAATTTGAATTGAAAAAAGAACATACTACTAAGACAACATTTAGGATCTCATATGATCATTATGATTTTCTATATTTATTCTCCCATTTGGTCTTCCTCTATTGCCCTCTTACCTTCAAATCTTGATGAATTCTATTATTAAAACACCTTCTTCTAAATTTTGTATTAGTGTTCTTTGATGATATATTGATTTTATAGATATATGGGACATTTTACATTATGTGATTAAGAATTAAAAGTAATCAAGATTTATCTATATATATATATATATATATATATATATATATATATATATATATATATATATATATATATATATATATATATATATATATATATATATATTCTAAAACTCCAAGTGTTCTTTGGTGAAAGGGTGGACTTTCATCGATATTATTCATCCTAAATAAATTTCAAGAAATTGATATAGTGGCCTATTCTAAAACCATTAAGCAACTTGAGGAGCTTCCTAGGTCTCATCTTCTATATCATAGAACATTTAGGGTAGTGTACCCCCATAAACAAGTGGAAAAAGGATAATTTCTACCGGAATAAGTTAGATATCACAATATTTGAAAGATTGAATGATGTCTATAGAACTTGAATTCAAGGCACTATAAAATTTATCAAGTATTCTTTCAAATTATAGAGTGTGATACTTCAGGAAATATTATTGATCTATTATCATGAAGTAAGGTAGGCCAATTTCTTAAATAAAAATCATCAAATAAAGGGAAAGTATCAATTTAAACCCGTTTATTAGAAGAAAATATATAATTATTTATCAATTGAAATAATAGAGGGCATATCTAATGGGTAGGACAATTCAAAGTTAAGACAAATAAAGATAACCTAAAATATTTTTTAAAGCAACAAGCATCTATCTAAAGAGAAAAAAAAATGAGTTAGTAAGATGTTGGGGCATCATTTTATTATCATATATAATAAATAAAAGGAGAATAGAGGCTAATACAACACCTAGAAATGTCGAGGGAGGCTTAGGGATTATTGTGTATCTTTTTAATATTACAAGTAGATCAAGTTGAAGAAGCCAAAGTAGATAAGTATAATGATGTTGCTACAAGGAATCTCAATCAATGGTTTCAAATTGATCCTAGCAATTATACTTCAAAATTCCACCCTCAAACACAAGATTCTCGATGATCCATAATTCTCTAATTAGTGGTCGTTTAGGATTTTAATATGTACATATATCTAAATTAAGTAGGATTTATTCTGTCATTAATTATGTAGTGATTTCAAAATTGGTAATATAAATATTAAGTATTACACAAAGAAAGAAAGGGGATAGTTAATGTAGCTACATTTTATAGCCCCTTAGTTAATCCCTATCCACAGGAAATAGGTCTCCATAGATTCTATCACATACCCTTTTAATATATATAAGTAGGAGGTCATCATGAAAGTGGTCAACCACCTCAATACAAATTTCCTTTTATACCACACCGCATCCTTTACAAGTGCTATGAAAATAAATTTTGGGGGGTATATAAAATTTACATAGCTTGTATCACAAGGTGATTTCTAATGGTTGTGATCCTATCTTTACTAGTAAATTTTAAATATATTTATTAATTATTTGGGGTACTCAATTGTCTCATATATCTTCATACCATCTTCAATCAAAATGAGAAAACTAATAATATAGTCAATAAGTGCTTAAAAAGGATATCTTTATTGTTTCACTTTAAATAAGCAAATTCCTCAATTTGTGTATTGGCTACTACTTGTAGAATGGTGGTATAACATTTCCTTCCATGTGTACCTATTAAAAACTTCCCCATCTATGGAATACATAAATACCATCCACTACATCATAATTGAAGGTGAAAATAAGAATTTAGGCTATGGAGGACCACATGAATGATAAACAATAGGTACTTTTAAGAATTAGGGAGTATTTTGACTATGGAAAAAATAATTATGAAACACTATGTTGACCAACAACATAGAAAAAAGAGTTTTGAAGTTGATTATTGGGTTTCCCTAAGACAAAATAACAAAGAAAAATAACATATCAACAAAATATTATGGTCCATGCTAGATACTATAGAATATTGGAAAATTACATTACTACCTACAAAAAGATGCATACAATTTTTCATGTTTCTTGTTTAAAGAAAGTTATTGGTCAATAGATTCCTACAAAAATAGTATTACTAGAGCTAAATGAAGGATAACCAATCATCTTTGAACCATAGTTAATTCTATAGAGATGTACAAATAAGTATCTCATGGGTAAGTGCAAGGAAATGGTATACAAAAATGGAGTTAAAAGTGTCAATTTTTTTATTAAATCAACTAAACTTGAGCTTGAATGATAATTTGAGATTCATGCACTCAAAATTTGAAGATATGATAAGAACAAAAATTATTGTACCCTAAATCTAGTTCCTAAACAACTTTTTTTTTCAAAAATATTAAGAAGCTAAAATACTGCACGCACACAAAACTATTATTTTTTCTCATTAAAATATAATAAACTATCTCATGTGCATACCTCTATTCTTTTTGGTATTTTAAATAAAAAATTGGTCAAAATATAGTTAGGAGTGAATACTAGAACTTATATATTTTTAGAAATTTTATTGAATATATTAGTTTTTATGATTTTTTAAAGTGGATGCATCTTGAAAATTGCATCATTGACCATGCAAGTCACATGGCTTGCATGAAAATAATTGAAAATATTTTTATAATTTTTTATTTAATATATTATTTTTGTGATTTTTCAAAGTGGGCGCATCTTCAAAATTGCATAATTGACCATGCAAGTCACATAACTTGCACAAAAATAATTAAAAAATATATTTTTTTCAATATGGAAAGAATGAAGTTTAGAAAAATCCTATTTTTAAAAAAAATTGGTATGAAGATCAAAATTTATAAACAAAAAGTCAATACATATACATATTTAAGGAAAACATAAGAATTGGTAAAATAAATTAAAAATATATAAGTTAATGTATTTTATTTTATTTTTAAAATATACATGATTAATAATTAATAATTCATGCAATATTTTAGTGGAAATTTTTTTTAAAATGATGACATGTACAAGTTATAAAAGCATGAATGAAAGTGAAAATGACATGAAATGGGGGCTACTTAACAATCTAGACCTTTAGGTTCATTGTCAAAACAATTTTCCAAGAAAAAATTGGTGAGAAAAAATTGTTAAAATGTGAGTATGATACATAATGCACTCATTCTACATTATTTTCTCATTCTACATAATGTGATAATATTATAATACACACTCATGTTATAGCAAGATAATTTTGCATAACACACTCACATTTTCAAAAAAGAATTTTAGAAACCTACTTTACCTTTTCTATAGGGAGTGGAGGATTCTAACAACTAAGTTATGTATGGTGTAACTAGTTGATTTTGTGGTCTCAATCCTTTAGTAGTTGCAATCCATCAAGAATAGTAATAAGTAGAGAATATGGTCAATTTTCCTACCGTATTGCATTCAAAGTTGAAATAGGGTCAATTTCAGTCATCGTAGGTTAGATATACATATTAGTTGCATTTACAAACATACATTAGGTCATATAAAATATGAAATCAAATCTAAAATTGTTCAAGTCATTCATTGAGTCATTTTGCATGTAGTAAAAGGATAAAAACTATATTTTATTTGTTGGAAAAAGACATCAAGATTTTTTATTTATAGATTTTACATATCAAGATCAATAAATTTTTGTCCTTTAGATCTAAAAATTACATTTGGAATCTCATTTTGTTGCTTGAATATTTTGAAAATTGCTTGCATTTTGCATTACATAATTACAAATATGTCAAATTTTGAAAATTCATTCACTATTAGACCTAAACTATCATGGAACAAAACACTTAAAAATTGTTGTAAATATTAAAATTTTAATTTAGTAAAGCAAACCTTGTCATTCTAGGGCATCCTTATGCCCTTGAACAACTAGATTTGATTCAAAATTTTATCAAAGATCTATTACTATGTTTTTTGTGTGGTTCTACTCTTTGATTTTGGATTCTATGTATTTTTGTGACTGTTCAATAACTTAGCATTCATAGTAGGCATACCCAAATGTTTTGAAATAAATATGAGCTTCACAAATTGGTGTCCTATTGCTAATAACCCTATGAGATGAAGTTGTAGACTTGTGACATCTTCTGTTGTAATTACATCAACTATGGAGCATGAATTCTCCAACTCTTTTACACAATGTATTGACAATACCCAATCCATTTTGGAATACATTCCTAATCCTGCAATACCCATGACTACCTCACAATTGAAAACATTTATGTGGACTTAGAGACTACTATTTCCCATTATCTTGATGAGAAATTAAAATAATTGGACAAATATTTAGATGGTTTTCAAGATTACTTAAGCACTAAATCTTCAGCAAGACAAATGTTTCCTATTGTGGATAACCTTAGGAATTTGATCAATCATGCTCAAGGAATAGAGGTGTCACATAGTCTAGCTTATATAGTAGATGCTAATATCCCTATGGTAGCTAGTTTCACCTTAGAATTCACAAATACTCCAAACCAAGGAGGGAAACAAGTTTCCTTTCCCACAACCATACCTTCATTTCTTATATTTATACCACCCACAATAGCATCAACCATACAACACACCAATGGCTTAACTCCAAGCTTAGGGCTTCCTAGTGGGAATCCTTATAGTTTTCTCACCTCACCTACAACACCTCCATATTTTTTACCCATCATAACATGCAACATAGTAGCCCATTAGTCACTTACACAGCTTGACCATACTCACCAAAATCTCAAAACATATCAAATAATGATCTTGTCATAAACCAACTTTTGCAATATGTGACATCACTTCAGCAACAAATTTCAACATTGAATCAAAGTCAAAATAATAAACCTCCACAATACCTCACACGAAACCCATTTTCAATTTCTATCCTAAAAATATAAGTATACCTCAAAACATGTAAATACCCTGATTTGAGAAATAAAATGGTAAGGGAGATCGTAACAACCATGTATTGAATTTTACTATATTGTATAGAAACTTCATTTTTGAAGATAATCTCCTAGTTAAAAAATTTACTAGACCATTGAAAGATATGCCCTTGGAATGGTTTTTCTCATTTCCAAATAACTCCATAAATTCATTTACCAAACTTGTTAATGCATTTCTCCAACATTTTAAAGCAAACATTGGTCCTCAAGAGACATTAACTAACCTAGTGCATTACAAACAAGGACCTAAGATAAAATAATAAACTTTATAGGATAATACCAATTGATTTACTAATAAATCCCATATAGTCTTCCTAATGCCAATGTCCAAAGGGTTTTTATAGGAAATTTGCAACCTAATATTCAAGACAAAATATTGTTGATGAAGTACCCATCCTTTACACACTTTTGTATGGCTCTTCATGATTGCTAGATATCGATTATAATTCAATATGAGGATACACCTTCATTGAGTCCTAACGATAAATCCAAATCTATACCTCAAAACAATTACAAATCATTCAAGAAGCAAAATAAGAATTTTCTTAAGATAAACACTCCTCAAACTACCTAGACACATGTCACTTCCACAAATTCAACTCCTTATCAATTTAGGCTAAGAGATAGACAACTCACTCATTTTTGTGACTCTTTTCATGTGATCATGCTACAATTGCTAAGTAAGAACTTAGTCTAATTACCTCCGATTAGACTCATGGATACATCTAAACCTTTACCTTCAAATTTTAACCCAAAAGTATTTTTTCAATACCATCATACACCTGGACATGATACAAAATTATGTATGTATCCTAAACACCAAGTGCAAGACCTCATTGATTCTAATCACATCTGGTTGGCTAATATTAAGTATAAAGGAAACAAATCCATAGCTTCACCAAATCAATATTTGTAATTTTTTATAAATCCAAAGCCAAATCATACATCCAACTTTGTGCAAGCTTGAGATGATATGCATGATAATGATGAGCTAGATAATGTTGTTCATATGTGTCACTACCGTGCGAACCCCAAAGGAACTAAAACAACGGAACAATTTTTTTTTTTTAAGGAATATAATAACATACTTAAGTATTACAACATAACATTATATTAAGAGGCACAACTTGTTCCAATGGGGTACACGAAGTGACATGACTATTCTAACCCATAACACGATAATAAGATAACAATAATTAATCAATTATATAAATCTATTAATTCTCATTTCATCATTTACATATCCATTAAACAATAACCATATTAATACCACATGCACATAGGACAATACATGGAATTATAAAGATATAAAGTGTTACATATTTCAATAGATACAACATAACGTAACCAACTATTACAAGTGACAATTCTTGAATACATACAAGGCCTGAATATACATCACATCCCAAATAATAATAAAATACAACTGACTGAAGGTACATCTCAATAACCACATATCCAAATTACATTGAAGTCACCCCATCACACGTGGGAGACGATACATCAATAAATACATTAAATACATTACAACTGAAGTATATACAACTATCTGGTACATAAGAATAACTGGATCATCAACATCTTCCAAACCCTGCAAGAAAAGATACACCTGCAATAGAAGGGGAAACCCAACGGGGTGCGAAGCACGTTCCACCCAACCACCCTCGTGCTAAGAGTAGACAAGGAAGGGTCCCCGACCAAGTACGTCTAACAATAACACAAACTAACTCCAAGAAGAACAACCTAACACCAAAGACCTCATAAAAACTCAACAACGACAAATCTAAAAGGCACAACAAACCACTGATGAACATAACAACCAGTCATAATCACAACATCAATGAAACTCCAAACATAATATCGATACTCAAGACATAACATCAAATACTACTTCCAACAATAACCAAAGACAAATCAATAAATCACTTCCAGAGGACTTCAGTAAATCAACACAAACAGAATGTTAGAGTAGAGTGTCATCGCATGGTTTCACATGGATTCTCCAGACAACCCATTACAAGGTGCCGCCTCCATCTCTACATGGATTCTCCAGACAACCAAGTTAAGGTGCCGCCTCCATCTATGGTTCTCCAGACGGCCTATCTCAAGGCGCCGCTCCATAGGGTCACTCATGCGGAGTCATTGACCTTTCGTGAGGACAAGGTAATGACCTTGCCAACCACGGCCTTCTCAGTCCCCTTTAGTCTATGATAGCACCAACAGGTGGACGAGGCTTCACAATTATCTTGTTAATGTTTAATTCCCACCCGTGGTTTATTACTTGCCACGATTAATCTAACTCTATGTGGGTTACCCTCTCTAGATGTACCTTTGTCGCCCCACTACAATAGAGCCACTCTCTAAAACACTCAACACAAACTATCCAATTAAGCAAAAGCGATTGTATTACAAGAAAAACTGAACCAATAATGGAACAATCGTGAGGCATAACCCTCTCGCCCAAAATCACATGTATAACATTCACAAATGATACGATCCCAGGGTGCATTAACATCACCACCAAAACCAACATAAAAGAGGCAATCATCAAATTGCAAGGTTGAATATAACTCACAGTGCCCCCACCTCTGGAAGCTCTAAACACAACTAAGTTGCTATAACTAGATATGTTAACTCTAAGGTTTTTCTACATGACCTAAACCCAAGTTTAAGAAAATCAAATTAAATAAAATGCATAATCTCGAGGAAACAATACATAATCAATACCCTAAAACTCCTTTAAATAAACAACAAATTTCCCCAATTAAATAAATCAACTACTCGAGAAGATTCGATTCAATTCAATTTCAAAACATCTAATTTATTTACAGTTCGCACAACTACACTATAACATTGCGATTTTCACAAAATTATCATTTAAAATCCCCTAAACACAACATAAGACTTTATATATATATATATAAATACTAAACTTATAAATCATATCATTATACAAAAATATGTTATTATTAAGAATTTATAAGATAACAATAAAAAATAATATTATATCATTTTATAAAAGTATATTATTAAAATTTTATTAAATAACAATCAAAATAATAATTTATCATATTAAATTCTTATCCACAGCCCTATATATATATATTAAAATCAATAATTAAAATCTATTATAAAAAAGAAAATAAAAATTCACAATAATCCATATATATATATATTAAATAATATATAATTAATATATATATATATTATAATAAATATATATATTAATATATATTAATTAATATAAAAGAAATTAAATAAAAATTCACAATAATCCATATATATTAAATAATATATAATTAATATATATTAATTAATATATATATAAATATGTAAAAACATGAAAAAAAAGAATTTAAAAATTTAATTTCATAGGCTGCCGCGCGCACAACCCACAGTACATAGTACTGTGGGCAGTGGGGGTACGTAGCCCCCACTGGCTGCGCCCAGCAGCCTCGGCTGCTATGCGCAGTCAGTGGTGGCTGCGCACAGCCACCACTGGGGGCCGTGGGCGGTACGGCCACGGCCGGCCGCCTTTTATTTTTATTTTATTTTAAACTTTATTTCAAATCAGAATTTTTATTATTATTATTTATTTTTTTAAAAGCACAATCTCGGGTTTCGAACAAATTAAATGAATATAATATTTTATTTCATACACAGAAACCGAGGTCCGATTTAACATACAGACAACTGTGTATATATATATTTTATTTTATTTTTGTCCATAACCTAATCTTTATATATATATATACTTATTTTCTATTAAGACATAATTCACAGGAAAATACAGAAGAGAGCAAATGAAAAGAATCATGAAATTAATTAAATATATTATGTTCAGTACCTTCTATATAGAATCTACAATACTGATGACTTTTATTCTATTCACATAAAAATGAAATTATAGAGGTACATAATAATTATAAAATACATTTAAATAAACCAGTAGTATTGTCAACTAATATGCACACTTAATCCTGTTTAAATATATATATATAGAGATCCGATATAAATTTGGCATGAAGATTCAACAATAAAACGATTCTTATTTCAAATACAATAAATTTGCACAACTAAATTATATTGAAGAAATTTTTTTAAAAGAAAGATTCTACTGAAGTTTTTTTTTTTACAGAAGATTCGAGGGTTTCATTCGAATAAATTTCAACCCACAGAATTTCTTTTTATAAATTTTCAATACATGCATCAACAGGTATTATTCAAAGCACAAATTAATAATAAATAGCAAAGGAAGAACCTGGAGTCCTTCGTCTGAAGAAGAATCCCCTTCTGAAAGCTCCTTTCGAATTTCTCCTGCAGCTCCTCCTCGAATCTATCTCTCAAAACAATTATATTCTTCCAAGTTTTCAACCAACAAGATTCTTTTCCTTTATTTTTTTCCTTTTTAGTTTTCCTTTTCAGATCCCAGAACAACAGAGTAGAAGTTCTCTGTGAGAATCATCTTCTCATAAAAATAATAATAAATCAAGATAAAACTCCATAAAGCACTTATGCTTTCTTTTCACAAAAAGCCCCCTTCCTATTGGTCCTTTTCAGCTTTTAAAAGCACAAATTTATCTACAGTTTGTAATTAAAATAATTTATTTAATCTGGATATTATCTATGCAAGATGTGCTAATTTAATATTTATAAAAAGATATTATTTAAATATCTTTAACAATATTTATTTAATTCAATTATTATCAACATTATTATTTTAAAATAATTATTTATTCTTTTAATGAATTAAATCATTTTTTTTAATTTATAATATATTTAAATTTAATATTCGACTAACACACAATTAAATCAAACAACTAAACAACTTTAATCCAATATCATATAAAATAAGGTTAATTAAATAAACATGAACTATAAATCAACTGAATACCTCAACAAAACAAACTACACAAACAACGGGAACAAAAACCACAGTCATAACATGACTCACAACAGACGACGGACTTGGGACGGGGACGCTTCCAAACCTACTCCCTTTTTCAACATTTTTACCCGTTGGGTTAATTTATTGCTCGCCCTGTCCTGCCGAAGCAGGTGGAATCGAGACTTAATCCTGCATCCAAATAAACGTCAAGTAGCACATGTATATATATATATATAATCAACCTCCTACCATGAGAAGGAATTGCAGTGTAGCAGGGCACTCGTGAACGAGTGATGTTACACTGTCCTCTCACCTAATCTATTCTAACAATTATAATATCAATGACGAGCTAACATTTCTAACCAAATTGATCATAAAATAACATGATATTTAACTACTGCATCAAAACTAGAATTATTAAACTATTGCATTACAAAATAATACTGAATCCAAATAACATGATCACCAAGAATCATCACATCGACATATAAAACATAAATGAAAATCTATTTGAATAAACAATAATCCAAATCAACACACCCAGTATCATAAATCATACTAATAATGTCACAAGAGGCAAACAACTAAACTATGCATCCACACACACCAGATCGATGAATCAATCGTCATCACAACACAATATCACACTAACATATAAAGTATCAAATAGTAGCAAATAGTATCAGAATTATGGGGGTATTACAATATGATAGATGTCCAACCTCATAAGGTTTGAACCACTTTGTTACTTGGCATTGCTTTCATACATATTGACACATCTATACATGCACTAGATGGTCCTCTCTATATCGCTAGACATATTAATGACAAGCCTACAAATGGGATACTCATTGATCTCATGTTTCTAGAGAATGTGATCACTAAAAATCAAAGAAACATTAAATTGATTTATGCAAAAGTCACCATACCTATTTACTTTCACAAATGTGAAATTGTCAATCACATAGGTGAATTTTACAAAGAAGTTAGAAGTAAGGTAAAGGATTTTATTTTCAACTTAGATTTTAGATATAAAGAAAAAATTTGAAGAAAAAAAATTCATTAAAATGTTTGAAGGAAGATTCTAACAACTTGTTCAACATTAGTGTGTTAAATTTCAAATATTAATCAAATATGAATGGATTTAAGGGTTCATAATTATTTGTTTATTTTCATGTTGTTGATAGTAGACATCCACAAGAGAATGATTCTACTAAAACATAATTACCTTTTTGTTGTATCAATGTTTTCTACATGGTTCAAGGTATCTTTCCTATGTTATTGCTAAAAAATAGGCAACACAATGACACAATAACTAGTGCATGAGTTAGAATTTAGATAGCACATGCATTGCACTCTTGTTGTTAGTTGAATCAGATCAATCTCGCTGATGTGGAATGGGGTTTTCATATTTTATAGCACTGATCAACCCTTAGCTAGAGATTTATGGCCTATTAGTCATTAGTTCCCTAGTCCTAGCCCCCAATCAAGCAATTCCAACAAGCTAGCAACCATAGGTTTCAACGATTTTCATTCTTAAATTAAAAATTAAACAAAATATAATTGGTATTGATAATTTTCTACCAACCCTAGTTGTGCAATGCCAAACAAGAAGCAATATCACTTGGCTATCGATATTCCATGACTTCTAAAATATCGCATATATGCCCCCACAATGCCCATATGCCACTTTCTAGCCACCACAATTCACCTTTGAGGTCTAATGGAGAAATTATTTTTTAGAGGACATA
>VDFB02202782.1:49597-60480 GCA_007258455.2 Sequoia sempervirens | reverse complement strand
ACCTATGTAGCTCAAAATCTTGCACATTGTTGTCTCAAAGATGAAGAAAACTTTATGAAAGGATGATGCACTATCAAGCACACACATAGATTCAAGCGTAGCTAGTGTTGATTTACATTTGAGATTCTAGCTCAACCTTGCTTGAAATAACTGACCCAACTGGAGTTCTGATATTCATGAACCAAGAGTTCTAGGTAGCTGAATCCTTCAGCTTCTTGAAAATGGTTAAACCATTTTCCCAGCCGAGTCGCCATTTGTTATGCCTTGCATAACCACCCTATTTTATTTTGGAACAAAATGGGTCCCCCTTTCTCTTTCTAGTTTCTTTTGGCTTTTGTTTATTTGCTTTGCTCTTGGGGTTCCTTCTGGTTTTCTGCCTGTTTTATCTTTTGTTATGTCTCATATGATTTTAGTCCTATCTCAACTTGAATTGGTTTCCTTCTTGCCAAGTATTTAATGAAATCATCATAAGCAGCAAGATAGTTTATTTTAATATATTTCATATGCTTTGGGGACTAATGGAAGCATTTGTTTTGCAGGATTAAATCCTACACTTGATGATATTTACCAAGGGAGCTCAGCTAGAATGCATTCCCCAATCCAGTTGGTCATAAAAATCAACTAAGGCAAAGGTTGCCAAGACCCAAAGATGTCATAGCGAGTGAAATTCATGTGCAGGCATCAATCGACAAGACATCAATTAGAGTCCCAACAACTAGGAGCTTCCCATTGGCATAGGATTTTTCCTTTAGTGAAGGGTCTTGACAAGATCCTTATGTCTCACCGACCGGCAACAGAGAGAATACATATCGGCGGGAGATTTTGACTTTGGGGTGAAGTCTCAGCGACTTTTTTATGTCCTACTGACTAGCAAGGACCGAGCTGACACTTCGGCAAGAGGTATGTCTTCGGTAAAAGGTCACGGTGAATACATTTGGTCACGTCAACAAGGCACAAGGGAGGTTTCTATCGGTATGACCACAAGGGAGGTCTCGGCGACAACAGAGTTTGGAAAAAGGGAGCCTCAGTTGGTATAAAGTCTCACCGACCGGAGGAAGTCCCACCGACCGAGGAAGGTCCCACCTAAGAATCTGAGCCTGGCAATAATTTTGCTTTCGACAGGAGGTCTGTCCGATTGTAGATATCTCGCCGAAAAGGTAGGAGGAGCCCGGAGAGAGTCAGCGCTCGGTGAAAGGAAGCCTCAGTCAGTGTAAAGTCTCACCGACTGAAAGAAGTCTCAGCAACACGAAGGAACCTCGCCGAGAGAAAGGTGGCTTCGGCAAGATGTTTCACCAATGGGGTGAACTCTTGCCGAAGTAAAGCGGTATTGGCGAAACAGAGTGGCTTCAGCGAGAGGTCTCATTGATAGAGATGTCTGGGAAACTATGGAGACTTTCACCAATATAGAATGGGATCGAGGAGAGAATGAAAGGGTCGCTATGAAGTCTCCTCGACCATAGAATGTCCCGCTAATAGAAAGGGGACCCCACCGAAAGAAATGGAGCTCAGCGAAGGATCATGCCTTCGCCAAAAGGTCTTGGTGAAGAAAGAAAGTTACACTGAGGAAAAAGAACCTGAGCTCGGGGAGACTCTGAGTGGATGGAACAAGTTCGGTAAGATGTCTTGCCAACCCGATGGTGTCTCGGCAATGGGAGATGCTACAGGGGGAACTCACCATAGCCTCTAGCTGACATTGAGGGGTCATGCCAAAACAAAAGGGGTGGAGCTCGAGGAGAACAAGAGGAGTTTGAGGTAAGATTTCCCCGAAGCGATGAAGTCTCCCCGACGTGAGAATGTGCTCATCGAGGGAGGAAGGGCTTTTCCATGTGGTCTTACTAAGAACATGCAGTCTTGCCGATAGGTTTTGTGAGCTCGATATGATTTCTTCAGCTCACCGAAATGTCTTGTCAACTGTCTAATGTCATGTTGATGGTTGATAAAAGTGATAATCACATCAGGGAGACACGATGAGTGTCTCACCAACATGCGATTCAATATGAACCACCTTTGACTACCAAGGGATCCTGCATGGCCTCTGTTCCTCCAATCAGAGGAAGATGACCTATTGACCGATTGACCATCCCTATGCAAGAAGACCAACAAAGTACAAGTGAGATGGATCCATTATGAGATCAAGGAGGCTATAAATCAGCTCGGATAAAATGTTCAAATCTACAGGGAGGGCCGATGATGTTCTAGAAGATGGTCAACTTGCAACAGAAGTCTGGAACATGAAGGAGGTCGAGGGAAAGAAGAAACTATGACTCACAGGGACAGCTATAGTGACTACTGGAAAGGAGGTAGATCAGTATTAATGGTGATATTCTGGAGCATTCAAGGTGGCCCCAATGGAGTTCAAAGATGGACACGAGGGCCTGAAGTAAATGTTGCACCTACAAAAGATCTGAAGGTTCTTCCTGAGGTCAGGCTGTCATCAACATGGACAACAGGGCTTCACATTGAAGGCATGATTGACTCTCTTCAGAAAAATATAAGAACCGACCCTCCTGTAGTGAGTAGATATTTTGTAAAAACCTAATGCAAAGGACAGTGCATTCCTTTTTCTTGGGCACATTCTGTATATATGGCCATTCTGGCCACTTTGTAAAGGAGTGAGAAATAAAAAGTAGAACTAGTAGTTAGAAGTTAGTAGGAGTTAATAGGAGAAGATAGAGCTGCCTCCTGATTCTTTGTAATAGGAGTTTCTTCTATCTTCTTAGTTAGGAATTAGATTAAGTAGAAGACCAATGTATCTTTCAGTTTTCTTAGTGTAAATGGAAACAATTTAGAGTCACAGATTTTATGTACATTGGTGATTGTACCAACTTTTCAAATGTTGCTTATCGGTTTCACTAATAGTAGAAGCAACCATATTAAAATCTACTTCATGTTGTGTTCCCGAATGGTGTTTGTCTTGAGTTAATCATTTGATTTGAGAATCTTTCAAGGAATAAAGTTTGGTTTTATATTTTATTTAAATGGTAACTTGCAATCTGCTATTGAAATCAGCACTGTGAATGAATGAAACTGTGTGTTAGTCACAAGCTAATTTTTTTTTGCAGTTTTAGTTAGGAATTCCTTGGAAGGTGACGAGTCTGGTTAATTCAGATGAAGTATCATTCTTTTCTATTCCAAAGCCCTGATCCATCTTTTTCTATTTATTTAAAACCCCTGGTTAGAATAGGTTTAAATTCATGTTTGATCTTAGAACAATCCAGAAGCTCAACACCAGCAGGCCCCTTGAACATTACTGTTACATTGACCAACTGAGGGACATCAGCACAGTTGAGAACCAGCTAAAAAGACCTTGGGAGCTAAGATATCCATGTGTTGTCTTTCTCTTTCAGGAGAAACAGGATAGCAATATTTTGTTTGCATTTTGATTGTGCCAAAAGGACCATCAACAGTTGTATCCATAAGGATAACCTCACTAGGAGGGGTAAGGAGACTTTTTCCCATATTATACAGTGGTATCTAATTTTATATTTTCAAAGGGAGGATGGGTGCACTTTGGTAGATTCTTTGATGATTACCACTTAAGGTGTGATCCAAAGAGGCAACATGATCCTGAGGGATTCTTTTCCCTTTTCAGACAAAGAATAAAGGGTGGCAAGTTTGTGCATGAGTTCAACTTTCTTGAGGACCTGATTAGAAATGAATTTGATCTAAATAGGTAGGAGTTGAACACGGAGAAATGGATAGCTTATGATAAGATATTAGATATTATGCACAAAGTGGATCCAAAGTATGATCCATTGTTGGAGTTCAGTCCACATCATAAGAAAATTGATTTTCTGATGGAGAACTTCAAAGAATTATGGGAACCTTGAGGACCAAGAAGATAAACTTGGAATTGAGTCAGGGTGAGTAGGAACAAGGTTCCAGGCCAATGGAAACAAGGCCAACATACCAGCCCATAGAAAGGTGGCCCATTTATAGGAGGAAAAAGGATGACAACAGTGATGAAGAAGAAGTAGACAGAAAAGGTAAACAAATAATGAAATTTCCTACACAACTAGGTCCAAAGCTCAAAACACCTAGGGAAAATAATATTATTGATTTGGTATCATCACCATAAGATAGTCCTTCATCACCACCATCCAAACCAAGCCCTAAGAGGCAAAGGACTGATTAGCCACCAGAGGATGTGATGGATGAGATTGTTGTTACTGATCAAGATATGTAGATTGGTATGCCTTCCCCTCCTAGGTTAGATGAACTAGTTTTATCTGATTTGGATATGAAAGGAAAATGTGTACAAGATGCAAGAATGGAGGCATGTAAGGAGTTTCTTGATGATGGTGCATTTATAAAAACTCTTCTCTTCTTGCAATTGGTATGGAGGACGAAATTTGAGGAATATCAAGATAAATGTAAAAAGAGGAGAGAGTTGAGACCTGACAAGTTAGACTAGGAGAATGATGAGGAAATGAAAGTTGAATTAATGGAAGAATTCAAGAACATTACTCCTGAGGAAGGAAGAAAATTGGTGACTCAAGCTGGTGTATTGATTCTGCTTGAATGGGACATTGTAGATGTTGTAGCATTTAATGCTATTCTAAAGTCCAAGCATCCCTTGCAAGACTCTAAAGAAGAGGTCAAGGTAGCACTACAAGACTCTGCCTTCAGTGAAGAGTATGAGACTTTGGAAATTTGGGCATTGGCCCCACAAGGGAGAAAGCCAGATGTTATAGATATTAACCCAAATTTCAGAGGAGGGTTAATAATTAAAAGAGCTTCAGAGACCTCAACCACTGAGGCCACTAATATAACTATGAATGTGGCCAAATTGGCCCAAAAGACTGCTGAAAGAGAAGAGGTTGAAAAGAAGAGCCTGATGGAGAAGTATAACCTTTTGATTGAGGAATACAGCAAAATGCAGCAAAAGAATGTTGATTTGCAGACCAAGGTGGATAGGTTAAGGCATAAATAGATTGGGGAGACATCAAGTTCTCTAGGAATCAATTCATTACCTTCCACATCAGGTTCAGTGCCTCCTACTTCTCCAATTGTTTCCACACCAGGGTCTCCTAGTCAGAATCCTTCCCTCACCCCTCCTTTAGAACAAATTGATGAAGAAATAGAATTCTCTTTCGATCCTACAAAGAAGCGGCTCATGTAGAAAATTGAAGAATTACAGGCATCATTAAAGGTAAGTGAAGAGGGATCTCTTTCAAAGCAAAAGGAGATTGTCACTACTCTCTTGAGGCACTTAAATGAAAAGGTTGATAATAGATTATCATCTATACATTCTTTATTATTTGATGCAATAAAGAATATAGATAGGGACTAGGAGGTAGTGATACCACTAATTCAAAATTGGATCCCTAGGGCCAGTGATTTGGGTATAATGTATATAGCCTCAAGGTTTGATACAAATAATAGGCCCCAATCATTAAAGCCTACTCATGTGTTATTAAAATCATTGCAAGGTTTTCAGACCTTACCAGATGACTTGAGTAGGAGGATCAGAGAATTGGTGAAGAATTTTGATGATTTGGGTAAGACATTGTTACCTGATATAATTGATGAGCAGGGGAATATCAGGTCACTCTAGCAGTGGAAAGATTAGGAAAATGAGGTCATCAACGACCAAATTAAATTAATTTGTGATGAATCAAATTATGATTTGTTGGTGAGCTGTATGGATAAAATCATTAGCACCAGCTCATTTTTGGAATCTTTTGAAAGAGATGCAAATTAGGTAGTGGTTAAATATACACCTTATAATGCTAAGGTAAATGAGGTAATTAATTTTGACTAGCTGACTAATGAAGAATATCAGAAATGGGTAACTAAATATTGAAATGAGGAAGAATAAAAGAAGTGGGATGCTAATGGTTGGAAAATAAGCTGTTGTAGTTACAACAGTTTCTAGTTTTGCTTTGGTGGCAGTCTTGGTGCTGGATTCTTATGGCTTTTTTTGCTGCATCAACTTTTCTCAGTTGGCACAATGAACAAGAATATTCTCCAAGGTGATTTTTTCATGCATATCTAAATTTTGAATAAGATAACTAAGGGTTGTTTCATTCATCTCACTCTTGGGGTGTGTATGATCTTTATTTTAGCTTTAATTCAAGGGATTAATTAAAATGCTTAAATAGGATTATAGGTGGATATGTTCTGTATAAGGATTTGATAAGTAGTATTGGGTTAGAATACATATTTATGAGATTGCAATGCAATGTTACCAGGGATCATATATGTTATATGTTAAATCTGTCATAAACCCTTGAATACTTATGAATTTCACTCCAACAATGGATATATGGCACTAATCTAAGTTGTATGATTCAATATTTGTTCGTCTTTACCTAAAGCTTGCTAAAAATTGCAAATCAATGACCTATTTTATCTTGGGACTGTGTTGTAGTTATCTCATGCTCCAAATACCTAATAATGTCGATGAATAGCCAATTCTATTCGATATTATCCTATTATGTTGAGCTATTAAATGAGATTATTTGATATTGTTAATTTTTTTTATGATATTGGTGCAAAGGTTGTAAACACATTAAGGGATCACCCTCCTAGGTCTTGCAGGGCTCGAAGTGTAGGAGGGTTTTTTAAAGTCCTCATCAATTGGTCTAGGTCCTTCGAGCTGCCCCTGATTAGGATTATAAATTCCATAGGTAGATTAGAAGACCAACCTAGTTACATTGTAAAAAAAAACCAACACATCCCTCTACCCTTAACCCAAAACCCAAAACCCTTAACCCTTAAACCATCTACCCTCTACCCTTAACCCCCCCTCCCTCTATCTCTCTTCCACTCCCTCCCTCCCTCTCTCTCTCTCTCAAGTCTCTCCATCCTACCCCATCTCCCTCTCTTAGGTCTCTCTCAACCCTTAACCTCCCTTCCTTTGAAGCGATTTATTTTGATTGCCGATTTTGATCCTGAATCCTGGAACGATATCGATTTTGATTTGAATTTTTTCGATCTGGATTTTCGCGGATTTATTTATTTTCTCTTTGACCTGAATCCTGAATCCCGGAATCCTGGATTTTTGACGGATCCTTTCTGATGATTTGTTTTTCTGAGACGATTTGTCTTTGACTTTTGATTTTTGTGCCGATGATTGATTTTGACGAGTTTGATTTTGATCCGATGATTTTGCCGATTTTGATCCTGACCTGGAACGATGATTTGATTTCCTGGATCTCTTCGATCTGATTACGGAAAAAAAAGATGATGATTGATCCTGAATCCTGATCCTGATCCTTGATTGACTTAAAGCGGAGTCGATGATGATTTTGACGGAAAGCCGATTTTGATTTTGATGCCGATGATCCTGATGGATCTCTTTTGAGCCTGATTTCGCAGATTAATTATTTCTGGTTTCGACGAGGACCGGAATCCTGAACGCACTTTTGATTTTTTTTGTTTTTCTGAAACGCGATTTTGTTTCGACTGGATCCTGAACTGGACCCTGGATCCTGGAATCTGATCCTGAACTTTGATTTTGACGCGCCGACGACTGACGATTGCTGGAGCCTTACTTTATTTACTTCTGGAGCCGCGATTTCGGACTTCGACGCGATTTCGGATTTTACCTTTATCGAGACCCCGAACCCGGACGAACGAATCCCGGAATCCTTTGTTCCTTTCCCGACCTTTCGGTCTTTTATCTTTAATTTACCTTTATCTCTTTACTTGAACGGAATCCCGAATCCCCGGACCCTGTATTTAATCCTGGACTTAACTTTTGACCCCGGATCCTGGATTTTGGAAGGGATCCTGGATTTTGATTTTTCCGGATTTTGAGTGTTCGCGACTTCGATTTCGATTTCTGATTTCGACTTTTCGCGATTTCCGGATCCCGGATCTCGGATGATGACGACTTGATTTGATTTGATTTCTCGGATTCTTCTGATCTTGATTGAGGAACGAATCCTGGATCTCTGACCTGGATTTTCGGGATTTGATTTTGTTTTTTCTGATTTCTTTTTCGGATTTGATGCGATTTTTGACGCCTGGATCGACTTCCGGACCTGAACTGAATCCCGGACCTGAACTTTCGAATCCCGGATCTGGATATTTCATTCTTTCCTTTCTTTTCTTTAGACTTTTCCGATTCTCTTTCGATTTTCGACGGACCTGAATCCCTGAACGACCTTTTAATCCGGACCCGGAACTTTTACGTAGTGAACTCTTATCGATTTTGTCTTAATTCTTTTATACTCTTCTTAATTTACTTCATTTCGATCTTTCATCTTTACTTTAATTTCGATTTTAACTTCTTTCTTTGCGATCCTTTGATTTTCCTGAAACGTCCCGACGTTAGCGGGATTAATCCAGCATCTTTCGATTTTCATCCTATGGAATTTCCAATTCCAATCGTAAGGGCAGCTCAAAGGACCTAGACCAACTAACAAGGATTTTAAAGACCTCCTACACTTTGGGCTCTGCAAGACCCAGGAGGGTGATCCCTTAATGTGTTTACAACCTCTACACCATTATCGTAAACAACATTAACAACAATAGATAATCTCATTTAATAGCTCAACATAATAGCATAATACTGAGTGGAATTGGTTGTTCATCAGTAATATCAACTATTTGGAGCATGAGATAACTAAAACACATTCCACAGTGTAAAATAGTCATTGCTTTGCAATTTGTAGCAAGCGCTAGGTAAAGACAAACAAAATACTAAACCATACAAGCTATTACAACTTACATCAGTGCCATATATCCATTGAGGGAGTCAAATTCATAAACATCTAAGGGTTTATGACATATTTAACACATAACATATAGGATCCTTGAGAACATTGCTTTACATCAACATGTATTCTAACCCAATACTACTTATCAAATCCTTATACAGAAGATATCCACCTACAATCCCCATTTAAGGTGTTTCGAATGCTTTGTGATACCAAAAGTAGAAAAATAGTTGCTTTATTTCAATCAAACCATGGCAGTAGATGTCCTGGCCACCATTAAAGCTTAATCATGCACTAGACGAATGGCTCTAATTGCATTTGATGCAAATTAAAATATTAGCCATCGATCCTTCACCTTGGTGAGATCATCAGACGACTGCCTTCAAAGCAAACTGACATAGTCTCCATCATGGCAATAAGGGGCCCACCATACTACTCGTTGCCAAGGAGATCCACATGGCGCCCGCCAATGATATCGCAATCAATAAAGACCTTGCAACTTTTGATCACACAATGGTGAGTAGCTATGGATCTCAACCATTGGCAATCCTATTCATTCAACGTAGTCGCCAACCTTGTTATTAACCATTGATTACCTTTCTACCGAGATTACAACATCTTCGTTGATTTAAAACACGTGCATCTTATAACTACTTTAGTAACCCATGACATAATGTATTAAAGACGCATCAAAGTATTTATCATTCGTTCAGCTTCACCGGATGAGACACCTGGCGCTCACCCGTGATATCATGATCAACAAAGATAGTGTGGTGGGGTCATCACGAGATGGTGGGGAATAGTTGAGATCACACGACGATTCATCTACGACCATGCAAACTTGTCCCTTTGAAAAATAAAAATATTTATTAAGAGAGAGGGCCCAATAGTCATGCGGGGTCCAATAGTCGCACACTCTATTGTGATGATAATACCCAGTCTTACCACATATTTATACTATATATTGTAAATAAACAGTCCAAATGTAAATAAAGAAAAAACCAAATGTTGATAAAAAATGGACCCATACTTGAACACATGAGAACCTCTAAATGTTATATGAAAAAAAACAAAAAAACATTCATGAAGCAGCGAAATAAGTATTTTTTTGTTTCAAATAAAATATCAAACTTCCACTATAATTATATCATTTAAAAATAAAATGCTCATTTAATAAAAATAAGACACTCATTTAAACAAAGTATTGTTACTTAGTGAAAATATTGTTCTATGTGTACAACAATTGGGGTAGCAATGTGTACGCTATTGGATAATTTATATTAATAGTTTTTCCTATCACAAATATAAAGGTGAGCACAATAACATGTATGTTCCCATTAAATGTGAAAGAATTTTCAAAAAAATTAGTGTTCAACTATTGGTCCATTTTTGTTCAATATAAGTTGTATTTTAAAGTTGTTTTATTAACAACAAATAGATTTTTTGTGTTCAACTATTAGCCCACATATGTGTTGAATATAAAAGGTAGAGATATCAAAGATTTATGGTTATCAATAAGTATTTGGTCCACTTAGGTTGTATATTAATTTTAATTTAAATAAAAATATCATATTCTACAAGCAACAAATGATATTTTTTAGTTCAACTATTGGGGGTTCCATGATTAAGTTTTGGTCGAACCTTTAAAAAGTCAAATTTTAGACACTTCTCAAGATATTTTCTGATGTGGCAAGTTGCATGATGAGTCGCACCTATAAACCTTAGTTATAGATAAATAAGAGACTAGTCTACATTTCAAAAAAAAAATAAAGGTTCTACGATATTCCAGTCAATTGCTACATGTTGAGAAAGTTAGCCTGCACGACTACTGGGCCCTCTCCCCTAAAGGAATAAGGGGACTTCACTAGGCCGATGACAAAAAATGACATAAGTTTTTTTAACGAGGGAACACAAGACCAACAAAAGACTTAGGAAAAATAAAGTCAGGCGAAGGAAATAAAACAATAAAACAAAAGGGGGCCTAGCCTAGACGAAGCGATGGGGCTTAAGTCATTTTAAAACCATCCCAAAAAGTAATGGCCAAATAGATCCCATCCAAGGTGCAAGATGAACACTAGGGTTTTGCATGAAGACGAAGGTAAAACCCCAACCTTAGGCTTTTCCCAAACACCATAGATGACCAGAGGCACTAGGTAGGATAAAATAGAACACAGAGAACAAAAATTTGAAGTTCCATCACTACCCATAACCCTA
>VDFB02202782.1:0-49497 GCA_007258455.2 Sequoia sempervirens | reverse complement strand
ATGGATAATAATCATGCCCCCCTTCAACGTGACCATGCTGCCTACAATGTTTCTCAACTATTGTGATTAAAAGTCATCTAGTCTTTAAGCCCTTGCAATTATTGAAAGGACAATAACATTTCCCATCACCCTTTCTTTTCAATCTAGCCCACAATCTATCAAGTGTCTCTTCATTTTGTTCTAGACTAATATTATTTGACATGATTTTTCTTTACCAAGCTTGACTATTTAGATCTTCAAAAAATATCAAACTCACACTCCAATAATTTTTATTCATAGACATGTAACAAAATATAATAATTTCAATATTTTACACCAAAAAAATTTGGCATGCAACCACCCTTGCAAAAGAGAAGATAGTTTGAAGCTAATGACCCCAAAAAACACTTTAAAATGTTAATTCCAAAACTTATTAAATTATTATTTTACTATGATTTCCAACCGTTAGACTCCTAAAATATGAATATTGAACTTAATCACAAACTTCCTACAACGATGGAGGTAGCGAGCTAGTAAGAGCAAGTGACCCATTCCTAAGGAGAAACAAGTCAAAATCATCATTGCTAATGTCAATACGGATTTATCCTTTTAGTTAAAGATGCAATGTGTCACTTCTTATGACGAGCTTATCCCTAGGGCCCTCAACATTGAAAGGGCCCTAATCACACAAGGAAGCATACACTAGTAGAATTTGGAAAATAAATGACTAGGTGACTAAAACTTTTACTCACAACAACTAAAAATGACTGAATTCTGCACATTTTTTGCAACTCAGCTATAAATGAGTAAATAAATTACTAGTTTGGTCATTGATTAAAAATTATTTAGTCACACAAAACAAAATGACTAAATAGTTAGTCATTTATTTAGTCACAATCCATTTGAATAAATCATTTAAGGAATCAAGAATATAGCCCACCAAAATACTCTAAAACTTTAATAAACATACCCTAAAACTTTTGTCAAAATATTATTTTCAGGCATAGCCCACCAGAATGGAGTTTTCATTTTAATGAACATACTTTAAAACCTTCGTCAAAACATTATTTTCAAGCATAGACTGCCAAAATAGAGAAGTGTTTCAGTAAAGAATGACAGAGAACAATGAGGAGATGTGCATGAAAGGAGGCATAGGATTCATTGTTGCTTATCTTATTCCTGCTCTGCTCAGCAAATCTTACATTGTTCCCTCTACTATTTGTAATCTAGGAATTTACTTGACATATATTTGCATAATCTCAAATTCCTTCAGAGGCTTTTGAAGTATCAATGTATCCTATATAGGGTTTAGAATGATTTCTTTTAATTAAAAAAATAAATAAATGATGTATTTCCCTATAATTAGATAATGTGGAGATCTCCTAAATCTTTCCCGGCCACACTATCCTCTTTGGCACTGTATTCATTACTCCAGCTACTAGGGTTTTGCATGTGACATCTTTAATATCTTCATGACCATTTTAAATAGATCTCAGTCTTTGCTTTAATCCTTTTCATGGTAACCCTTGAGTTCCATAATCCACCTTCAATCTCTTCTAAGAACGTTGTCTTAAGCTAGACTGCATAGTATGCCTATAAAGCAAGTCCTTCATACCTGCCATTGTTCCAAACCACCACTCACTGCCTTGGTTAAAATGTTTCCTCCATAAGCACAATAACATGTTTTAAAATCATGGTTTGCTAGTGATTGACCATTAAGGTCACCACTTTCATCAAGATACAATGAGATTTTTGTCTTCAAACTCAAGGCATTATGCAAGATAACATTGTGAATTTTTGTTGTGTGATTTGATTTTTTTGCACATTTACTACTTTGCTAACTTCCTTTAAGACTGGGTATTGCACCCTCAGCTGCAATCTCAAACAACTCACTCACTATCACTTGAAGATTCCTTTCATGAGAATCCTTCTATAAAATCAAACTATGCCCTATAGACTGCCTACTTACTACAGGGGACTCATTGTTTCATGGTATTGTAGATCTTAAGATCCTTCAACCTTATTAACACTACTTCATAGTCCACAAGGTATTATTCACTATTCTCCCATCTTTGATGAGTCTCAAAACACTGCTCAAACATGCAATCCACTACCTCCATTATACATTAATGGCTAAGAAGAAACATTGAACCTATGATTACCACTGTTACTTCATTTGGACAGTCATTCCTTGATTGCATTTGCCTTGTCTAACACTACCAAAAGCATTTGAAAAACCCTTAAGGTCAGCAAGGGGGTAAGGAAACTCACTGTTAAAATCTCCACTTTACTATGCAAGGTTTGAGCTTTATTATCTTGTCACTGCTCAGCCTCTTTTTGACTGTCACATCTCAAGTGACTGTCATTCTTCTTACCGTAGATTGCATTTACAAATGTCACTAAGCTACATAGTGTGCTTGTTATTGGCTACAATCTTTAGATTGCAAGATTTTGTTATTATCTACAATGTCTCAATCTTTCTGGTATTGCAACCTCACTAATCCGCTAGAGTTATTGTTTATGTTTCTATGGAGGCCTAGGGTTTGTACCCTAATTATGCTCTTACCAATGCTTCTGTTGGTATTAAAAAACAACCTTAAATCTTGGGTCAAAAAATTAGTTGTCTTGACAAAGTTGTGGTATGATCTTGGATTGTATCCTAGAGTGTGTGGGAAGCTTGTGTTTGATCATTAAGGTATGTAAACCTGATCAGGAAATGTATCCTATATAGCATGGGTCTTGCTTTAATACTTTCCATAATGGTTATTAGCATATCACATTATTATAGTTTGCAGTAACCCAAGATTGCATTCAAGTATGTAACAAACTTGGTTTGTAGTTTAAGCTATACACTTTTAAGTAACATTCATAAGGTTTAGAAAATCTTGATCACTCTCTAGAATAGCCCATTAAACATGGGTTGTGCTTGAATGCACTACATAATTGATATAACACAACCACTTTGCATATCAACCAGAGTTATAGGCTCTTTATTGCAGCAAGAGGTAATCACTCTTGATCATGCTATAATTACATCATAACCTATTAAACTTGAGACAACCTGAATGCACCCAATGATGATTGACACCTACATTATACAACCTGAATTAACTACATTATATGAGTGCCTCCATTTCTATCACAACATAGCCACATTAAACTTGGGTCACACATGAATGCATCATGTATTTGTTATAGCACAACTGTGCCACATGACCAATAGAGTTATGGATCACATAATTACAGTCATAAGAATTTGTTCCTTGGTTGTGATCTTATGGTGATTCCACACAACAAAATCTAGACATGAAATTCTCAAAACCCTAAACCTCTAAAAATGAAATCTGATGAGATGTTGCTTTAAAACATGATTTTTAAACCTGGAACTACAAATCTGACTTCACAACTGAATTCTACAAAAAGACAATGACTACCCTCAACCTGGCAATATCTTCTTGATTTTTTTTAATTTTTCCCAAGAAAATCATCCTTAGTTCTCCACAAATTGTCTCAAGTAGAGCAAAAAATTGTCGCAATAAATCAACAAACTCACTTTTCTTTATGTCGGCCACAATTTGATTTTTTTCTTATTTTTCATGTTTGTCGAAATTTCAACAAAACTAATAGTCAAAATTTTGACGAACATCAAGGATAAACTTTTAAAATTTTGAAAATTACACATCAAATTTTACAAGCACCCGATGATACATCAAATTTTACATATTACGTTGGACATTTTTGTCAGATTTAACAGTCAAATGAGTTAGTATCCCCACCAACAATCTCCTAGAAAATATGAAAGAAGGCTAGGGGGAAACCATCTGGGCCAGGCGCCTTGTGTTAGACCCCCAAAAAATCCTTGATATTTTGAGGTCTTTTATCCTCAATATCAGCATTGTATGTTGATTACACACAAGGTTTAGGGTTCTATTTGAATGAACTTGTCATCCAAAATTCCCTTATTGTCCTCAGATGTCTTATTTCTCCATTGACTTGTTGGTCTAGTTACTTGTAGTATAAGTCATTTCTTGAGTCTTGATTATTCGTTTCTTATCGGCCCCTTTGTTTAGAGCTATGCGGTCATTTCCGATCACAAGGTGTCTTAAAATATTCCCAAAGTCAACCTTTAATCTTTGCATACAAATGACTTATGCTTAAGTCATAATTCCTGAAGGGTAATATCTCGTCGACCTAGTCAAGACCCCTTTTTAAGATTAACTGTTGTATTTTTTGTGTAGATTTGATGATCACAAGATCACAAGATTCAATCTGGACCATTCCCCGTTGGCTTATCTGTTTGAAACAAATGCAGTTTAATCATTGTGGGGTTAGCGAAATGATGCCACATGTATGTGGGCCCAGCCGATATGTCTCATCTCAACGCCCAGAGCTTTGAGATCGATGGTGTTAAGCAGGAAAAGAAAGATGATCGTAGTCATTCCCCGTTGGCTTGCTGAGGAAAGATGTGGGTTCTTTAACAATGGCGAGACCTACGAGATGCTGCCATGTGCACTCTACGGCTACCAATGTGTGGGGCCCTCTTGTACATGGGGAAAGTCCTGTTAGTGATTTCCTATTGGTTGTTCATCCGAGGTAGATCCATAGTTTGAATTCAAATCAGTTTGACTCAATCCGAGTTGTTTGAGATGCCCAACTTAGCTATGGATCAATGACATGTATTCAAAAATGTAAGTATGCTCATTGCAATTTTTTTGCTTTGTGCGAATGAACATTAATGGCAGAGGTGACTTGTAAATTTATTCATCTCCCTTCAAAATTGTGTGTGCAGCCAACACTTGCCTATATGAGATTTGAAGACATGTCCAAGGTAATACAAGGATCTAAGAAGCAAATTGTAGGAATTATCTGAGCTGTTATTAGGGTTTGTCATGGCCGAAAGCATTCTAGCCTTAGAGATTGCAAAGATAAAACATATGTTTCATAGAAAGATATCTACTATTGATGATGTGGAATGCTAATTGATATGCTAACTCACCTATGGTCCACATTATTTTGTCATTTTACTCGATGAATTGGATGCTTTCTTTTGAAAGGGAAAAGTCACTCCTTATTGCAAATGTAAATATTCTTTTTCTTATTGCAAATGTAAATATTATTTGTCGTATGTGTATTCCCTCCATTTTTGATGATTTGCAAAGATAACTGAATTTGGAATATACCTCCTAGCAATCCAATTTGATATTGACATGTGTACACTTGGTCTAAGGCTTGTTTTGCTCCCTTATTCTACAAAAGGGAATTCGGGGCCATTTGTGTGGATCTTTTGTTGAAATTCTAGAGCTACATTGAGAGAATTAGAAAAAAATAGAGCAGATATGTTGAGTCTTTATCTAATGTTTTGAGTCTAGACAGTAAATTTAGTTCAATGTATGGTTTCTGAGTATATTTGAATGATAATGGATATTTTCTGAGTCTATAGTCTCTCCTTTGGTGTTGTGTTAGAATTATTAATGAAAATATTGATCAGCGTTCATTTCATTAATTGTCATTGTGTTACACTTTGATATGTGATCTAGTTTTGGCTCTTGTTCATGGAATGAGTTAAATGCTTCGATTAGATCATGAATTTGTATACAATGTCATTTGGATTTGGTAAGAAGTCTTTAGTATTTAGTCATTGATTTGTGAATTGCAAGGTGATATCACTAGATCGTAATTGCTCAGAATTAAACATGCCTTACATTTTAGTTTGTTCAGACTCCTAACGCATAGATAATGGCACTGATCTTTAACCCATTTAACCTTTCTTCGGGTTTTAGTCTTTCGACTTAAGAGAAATATTTTAAAATAGTGATTGACCCACTTGTTATTTGTTGTTATTTTGCATTCTCAGCTTAAGACGCATAATTAACTCAAAGAATTGCCACCTTTGTGATTGATTTCATCTTATTTGCAATTAATGAGAATCTATCTACCTTGATTTACAATGTATGTGTAGATTGTTAAAATGAGTTATCTATTTGGCATTGTGGGAACACCCTCTTGGGTCTCGCAGAACTTGAAGTGCAGGAGATAAAGAGATACACACTTTATCTCATTTTTTGGCCACTCACCTGGCAGGTATTCGAGAATTGAGTTTGGAAAACTCATAGATATTTTTTGAGGCCTGCTTGGTTTGTTAAAATTAACCAACAGAATGGCGACTCTAGTGGGGAAATTTCATAAAATTTAGCATCTCTAGTGCAGTTCTAGTATAGTTAGAGTCAATTCTTTATTATCATTTTTTGAATTAGGTTGCCATTCACCCTTATGGGTCATATAAGTCATTTTCTATTCATGCGTCAACTTTTGGTTGGTTCTGTCACTTTATGTTGGGTTATGTTCAAAATTCTCTCTAAAGTTGCAAATAACAAGTCTAGATACAATCGAATCTTATTTCCCAGTATATTGGGTGGCGACTATGAATTTTCTCACACCAGTGCAATGATGACATCTCACAAATAATTTGATAAGGAGAAATTTGACAGCTCAGCATACATCATGAGGAAAACTAGAAGTCGGTTGAAGAAAAATCCTGAACAGAAAGCAAAATTTGAGCATGCAAAGGATAAACAACCTCTATGGAAGAAGAAAGTTGTAGAATCTAGTAAGTCCCTCGATTCTCTTCTTGGAGCATCTCCTACTTTCAATAATGAAGTAATTAGTGTAAATACTGCTAGAGATTCAAGCAATAGTGGGCAATTGAGGGAGGACAAGGTAGTTTCCCTACTGAGCAAGTATTTGATAATCCCAGGATTTCTAGAGAGGAAGATAAATGGGAATTTTGGAGTAAGAGTAAAGCACCTTCAAACCCACCAACACCCGGGATGGTATCTATGTTTCATGGGGAAAATTTTAATCCTAGAGGAGAAAGTACTAATCCACCAACACTTACTTTCCTTGGGGAAGAAGTTTTGGAACAAACATTCCATACTCCAACTCAAAGTGAGTATGGGGATTTCCTTGAAAATGACGAAGATGTCAACAATGATATTAAATCCTTGGATGAATAGGTTGAATGGTTGGTTGAGCAAGCTAAGAAAAGAGCTCAAAAGGAAAAGGAGGATAGAATTAAGGCTAAGTAGCTTGAAAGGGATGAGAAAAAGGAAAAGGTGGAGAAAATGAGAGAAGAGTATGGTAAGAAAAAATCCTTTGAAAAGGCCACCCAAGAAAAGATAGCCACAGAAAAGGCTGCTAGAGAAAAGATTATTAAGGAAAAAGTTGCTAAAGTAGCATCCCACATTGTTCCTGAAGCTCCAAAATTCACAATCCTGATGGGAACTTATGCTGCTAGCACTTATACATCCATCATTGTTGCTACCAAATCTTCTAACCCTCCTAAGAAAATATCCTTTATAGATCATGGGAAAAGGATTGTTGATTATTCCCACCAAAATGTTTCTAATGGTCTTGACACCAATACCAACATGGACATCATTACCTCATCCACCAAGACACATATTATCATTCCTAATCCATTTGTTGCACCTTTAGACCCTGACACTTTGAAATTGCAGTTGAGTAAGAAATTGCAAGAAGAATTGAGGAGGGTAGAAATAGAAGCACATAATGTAGAAATGTCCAAAAGAGTTGCTTTCCTTAAAATGTCAATCCCCACCCCAGAGCCTTCAAGTTATGAAAAGAGTGATAGTGGATCTCATGAATGTAAGCCTGGGGGACATACCCCTAGTGGAGGGGGTGGTGGTAATAAAGGAGGTGGAGGAGATGGCAGTAGAAGCAACAATTCTTACTCTAATGATGAGGAAGAAGGTAAGAGTAAGAATGATAGTAACAGAGGAAATGGGAAAGGTAAGGAACAAGATCAAATGGATAGTAAGAAACATGATGTACAAAAGGATACTCATAGGGATAAGTGTCCCGGGGGGGCACCTCATAATGACCGATATAGGAAATTGTGTTTCGACAACATCCCTGGTTACCCAAATCCTATCCCAAATAATGCCAAAAAACATCTCCCTAAATTCCCTAGAAATAATGCTCTCAGTGGAGAAGATCATCTGAAATCCTTCCAAAGTTTTGTTGAGGATTTTGAATTATGGGTAGATGATGTAACAATAAATTATTTTATGCAATCCTTAGTTGAGGATGCTAGGGATTGGTATAGATGATTTCCTGATGGAAGCATTGATTCAAAGGAATCATTCTACAAAGCCTTTAGGGAAAAATATGGGGACCAAACTGATCCTAGATTCAGATTGAATGATTTCAATAACATTACCAAAGGACATAATGAATTTGTTGTCAAATTCGGCACAAGGTTTCAAAAGTCTATGAAAAAATTACTTGCTTATTTGAGACCTAACCTTGATGCATGTTTGGTAACATATTGCAATGCTTATGATTCTAAGATGTGCTACTTACTTAGGGATAATAATCCACGAACATTACCTGAAGCATATAAGATGGTTTTGAACATTGAGAATAATAGGAGGGCTTCTGGTAAGATAGGATGGAGAGATGACCCTAAACTCCTAAAGAACTCCAAAGCTCAAAATGAGAAATCCAGCAAGGTTGTGACTCCTAATGATAAATGGGATCAAGTTCTCAGTTTGTTACAGAAGCAAGAAAAAAATGATAAACCTCAATTCCAAAGAAATGATAGGCCTCCTAGACTTCAAGATTTTCCTTATCATACCAATTGGCATAATGGCAAGCCAATTTAGAATAATCAGAAGAATTATCAAGCTACACCTAATCCCCTACATAAGAATACCACTAATGTAGTTGAGGATTTAGCATGGTGCAAAGTGTGTGAGATGCCTCACGCATCACAATAGTGTGCAATAGCTAATCCATGTTAGAAAACCAACAAGATCAAGGGGAACCCCACTCACCACACAATCCAAATGAATCAAAAAACATGTTCATGACTAGGTCAGATTTGGAGTATGGTGGTTATTCTTCTAGTGATGATGTGGATACACAGAGAAGACAATAAATTATACACCATCAGAAGGTTCTCTCAAACAAGGAAAAGGAAGATGAATATACTACCGACAATCTTGAGACATCAAACTTTTCTTTGAGAAGACCTTTGAATGAGGAAGTCAAAAGATATAAGATATACAGTTGCCTTGGCTACAAGGGCTTAAGCATAGAGTGATCTGCACTTGAGAAACAAAGTGGTGAGTGGAAATCAAGGAAATTTTGAAGGTTTATTCATAAAGGAAGGAAATGCAAATAGTAAGGGAGCTGAGGTAAAGAAAAAGAATGGAGAAACCAAGCCTAAAGAGCCAAAAGAAACAAGAATCTGGGCAAAGAAAGGTAGTAAAGGTAAGGCTAGTGTTGAAGTCACACATCATGATCCAAAAACTAAAGAATTGAAGCTGACCTCTGAGGTTGCTGATAAGAGAACTAACAAAATGGCCCCTCAGGAAATGGTATTTCCTGAGATTCCTAGTTATTCACCCATTGATATATTTCAAGTCTTGTCCCAAATTCAGGTTATAGTACCACTCCTTGAGATGATGAGGATTGATGATCATAAAAATAAAATTATGGTTGTCATCAATAGTATTGTAGGAGGAAATAAGCATAATGTAGAAGCTGATGTACCTGACACAAGTATTGGTCAAGCAAAAGGCACTAAACTAGAAGCTATTGTCAGTGAAAACCTTGAGATCTACTTAGGAACTACTATTTCAACAAACCCAAGTTTGGTCAATCCTTTCCTTTTGAGTTTGATCATTGATGGAAAGATACTCAGGAATTGTATGATTGATTCTGGGGCTTCAAATAATGTCATGCCAGTCAATATCATGGAGGAAATGGGCCCAAAAGTTGATAGTACATATGGAAAATGCTATGCCATGGATTCAAGGGAGGTCACTGTCATTGGTGTAATCTATGAGGTTCCATATAGACTGGCTGCATTTCCTATAAAGGAATTGGTCATGAGTGTCACAATAGTGGATATTCCCCCAACTTATGGGATGTTGCTATTTAGACAGTGGTGTGCCTCCATGGGGGGAAGTATGCAATGTGATTTATCTTTTGCCACTTTTTCCATTGATCGAAAAGATGTTAAAATTACCAGAGAACCAAGATTTCGACATATGATTGAGTTAGTTGAAGAATCAGAGGAACCCCCAATAATAAATGTTGTGGACACAGGACTTGATACTTTCCATCTAGAGGAGTTGAAACAAGAAGAGGGGGAAGCTAAGCCTACTCCAATTGCTAGGGAAGTTGCACAAACACCCCAGGAAGATACTCTGTGGATGGTTTATTTTGATGGAGCATGTTCAAAAGAAGGTTCAGGTGTTGGGGTCATTCTTATCTCCCCTCAAGGTAAGATGTTTAAATACTCCTTCTTGCTATAGTTTGCATGCACTAATAATGTGGTTGAATATGAAGCCTTGTTACTCGGTTTAAAGTTAGCTTCTAAGCATGGAATAAAAATGTTAAAAAGTATTTGGAGACTCTGAGTTAGTGGTATCCAAAGTCAAGTCCAAATTTGTTGCAAAGGATAAAAGATTGAGGCAGTATAGGAATGAGATATGGGATACTATTGAGTTATTTGATTCCTTTGGGATAGATTGGGTAGAAAGGGGGCAGAATGTCAAAGCGGATCTATTGGCTAATATTTTTTTCAAGCTTGATGATGTAAATTTCTATGGTGTCTCAAGGATTGAGGTGCAAACAAGACCAACAATACTTGAAAACATCTACAATTAGCAGATGTTCAATGATGACAATGACATATTGAGATTCCTACATTGTGTGGAAAAATATGAGAATCAGGAGATTGATTTTGGTGCCCATGTGGTGGAAGTGGATGGAAAGGAGACACTATTCAATAATGAGGTAGTTCAACTTAAGACCAATAAAATTCCTAAGGGCTTAGTTTCACTTGAACGGGCTTTTGATGGCCCTAATATATCTAATGTTAAGCAATCAAATGCACATAAAGAAGACCTAGAGGAAATCAACTTGGGAACATATATTGCCCCTAAAAAGGTATATATATGGAAGATAATGAAGCCACATGTGACAACCATGTTGATTGCATTGTTGTGAAAGTATAGACATGTGTTCACCTAGTCTTATGATGATTTGAAATCCTATAAAGAGGACTTATTTCAACATGAAATTCTATTAAAGCCTGATACAAAACCTTTTTGGAAAAAACAAAGGTCTATTAATCCTACCTTAAGGCCCAAGATGCAAGAGGATCTCACCAAATTAAGCGATGCAGGAATTATCAAACCGATAAGACATTCCTCATGGGTGTCTAACTTGGTCCTTGTCAGAAAGAAGAATGGCGACTTGAGATTATGTGTGGATTTTAGGAACTTAAATTTTGCATCATTAAAAGATAATTACCCTTTACCCAACATGGAAGCAATGCTAGAGAAGGTCATTGGTTGTGAATTACTTTCTATGATGGATGGATTCTCTAGCTACAACTAGGTCATGGTAAGAGAATCTGAGCAATACAAAATAGCCTTTACAACCCCTTGGGGGACTTATGTTTATGTCAGGATGCCATTTGGTTTGATAAATGTTGGTGCCACTTTCTAGAGAGCTATGGATGTGGCTTTTGCTGATTTTATAGATTTGTTCCTTGCTATCTACTAGGATGATCTTACTTCCCATAGTAAGAAAGAGGAGGATCATTGCTCAGACCTTGAGAAAATATTTGTTAGAGCTCTGGAGTATTGAATCTCATTGAATCCCAAGAAGTGTAATTTTGGGGTTAAAGAGGGAAATTTGTTGGGACATATTGTCTCAAAGGAAGGAATCAGGATTGATCCTGAAAGAGTAGCAACCATTGACAAAATTACACCACCAAGAAATGCCAAAGGTATTCAATCTTTCTTTGGGCAGATAAATTTCTTAAGAAGATTTGTCACTAACTTTGTAGAAATAGTTAGACCTATCTCTAAGATGCTCAAGAAAGGGGAAAGGGTGACATGGTCAGAAGAGCCTTTTAAAGCTTTTTAAGCTATCAAATATTCTATTAAGGCTGCGCCTGTTTTGAAGACTCTAGACTATGCCAAACCTTTCCAATTATTTACATTTGCCTCTTTTCAAACTGTAGCTAGAGTTTTGTTGCAGAAAAATGATGAGGGTTATGAACCAATCGCCTTCTTTAGTAAATCCTTGCAAGAAGTTGAGCTGAAATATGATACCACTGAGAAGCAGGCTTTTTCTTTAGTGAAGGCTGTCAATAATTTCAAGACATATTTGACTAGTGCCGCAGTGGTGGCCTACATCCCAAGTGCAGTGGTCATGGACATTTTTGCTCAACAAGAAACTACGGCCAGAAGATGTAGGTGGATAAACAAGATTCAAGAATTCAACATAGATATTCATATTACAAAGCTAGTGAGGGGCCAAGTCCTAGCCAAAATTATGGCTGAATCTAACCTAGAAGCCAATCAAATCAATGAGGTAGAATTGGAAAATGTTTCTTCCATTTGTGATATGCAAACATGTGGTTGGTACCAAAGGATTGTTGAATACTTGTAGACCATGAAATGCCCAGATGGCATGCCAAAGAATGAAAGAAGAACCTTTAAGTTACATGCAATTAGGTATGTTATCATTGATGATGAACTCTGGTGGAGAAGCCCAGAGGGTGTACTACTCAAATGTGTGGATGGTGACCAAGTAGAAGATCTTCTTATTGAAATGCATAAAGAAGTGTGCAGAGGTCACTATATAGCCAAAAAAACAACAAAAAAGGTCTTGAGGGTTGGGTTTTGGTGGCCTACATTATTTAAGGATGCACACCAGCTTATACAAAAATGTGATGCTTGTAAGAAATTAACAGGAAAATTAAAATTCATAGGCAACTTACCACTCAAACTAGTTTTAGCACCATCCCCCTTTCACCAGTGGGGTATTGACTTCATTGGAGAAATGGTGGTAAAATCTAGTGGAGGACATGCTTGGATCTTAGTTGCTACTAACTATTTCACAAAGTGGGTTGAGGCCATCCCCACCAAGAAGGCTACTAGCAAAGTAGTCATTGATTTCTTGATAAAGAGCATTTTGAGCCGATTTGGGGTTCTGAAAAAATTGTTACAGATAATGCAATGTGCTTTAGGTCAGAAGAATTCATAAAATATTTGCAATGAGCATGGTATAAATGTATCATATTCATCTCCATATCATCCCTAAGGAAATTGATAGGCTGAATTCAGTAATAAAAGCCTCATGAAGATTATTAAACGAGTTCTTGATAAGAATAAGAAGGCTTGGGATTCAAAATTGCAATTAGCATTATGGGCAGATAGAACCACATTCAAGAAAGCCATCGGGAATTCTCCTTTCAACTTGGTGTATGGAGAAGAGGCTAGAATACCACACAATAATTTGATAAAAATTTACAAGTTTGTTGAGGAATATGATACTGAAATTTGTGATGAAATGCAAAATAGGATGAATGAATTAGTTGAGCTTGATGAGCTAAGGAGAGAAGCTCACAAGAAGAATGAGAAGATGCAACTTCAAGTTAAATATTTACATGGAAAGCAAGCTATTCCAAGGAAATTCGAGGTGGGGTGTATGGTACTGATGTGGAATGCTAGACTAGAGGATAAAGGAAAATATGGGAAATTTGATCCCCTGTGGTTGGGCCCTTACTTAATCACAGACATTCATGGGGAAGATTCTTACTTCCTATAGTCACTTGCAGGTGAATATCTAGAACTTCTAGTACATGGACAGTTCCTGAAACCCTATTTCTCTTGAAATAGGTTTGTCTCCATGTACATTGTATAGTTCTATAAATTTTATACATAGGGTTTGGTGTGTTTGCTTGCCTAGTCCGAACAAGCTCCTACCTTTTGATCCCTCGGTGTTTGGTCTGCTCCACCAAGAGATCTGTTTCTCACCATACCCACCAGGGGTATGCATCCCCAAGCATGAGCCATTGTTAGACCCCCAAAAAATCCTTGATATTTTGAGGTCTTTTATCCTCAATATCAGCATTGTATGTTGATTGCACATAGGTTTTATGGTTCTATTTGAATGAACTTGTCATTAAAAATTCCCTTATTGTCCTTGGATGTCTTATTTCCCCATTGACTTGTTGGTCCAATTTCCTACGGTATAAGTCATTTCTCCAGACGTGGTTTTTCATTTCTTACCAGCCCCTTTGTTTAGAGCTATGTGGTCATTTTTGGTCGCAAGGTGTCTTAAAATATTCCCAAAGTCAACCTTTAATCTTTGCATACAAATGACTTACACTTAAGTCATAAATTTCTAAAGGGTAATATCTTGTCGGCCTATTCAAGGCCCCTTTTTAAGATTAACTATTGTATTTTTTGTGCAGATTTGATGATCAAGAGATCACGAGATTCAATCTGGATCGTTCCCCACTGGCTCATCTATTTGAAACGAATGCAATTTAATCATTGTGAGATTAGCAAAACGATGCCACATGTATGTGGGCCCAGCCAATAAGTCTCATCTCAACACTCAGAGCTTTGAGATTGACAGTGTTAACCAAGCAAAGAAAGATGATCGTAGTCATTCCCCATTGGCTTGTGGAGGAAAGATGTGAGTTCTTTAAAAATGGTGAGACCTGCGAGATGTTGCTACATGCACTCTATGGCTACCAATGTGTGGGGCCGTCTTGTACACAAGGAAAGTCCTATCAGTGATTTCCTATTGGTTGTTCATCTAAGTTGGAGCCATATTCTGAATTCAAATCAGTTTGACTAAATCCAAGTCATTTGAGATGCCCAGCTTAGCTATGGATCAACGTGTATTCAAAAATGCAAGTACGCCCATTGCAATTGTTTTGCTTTGAGCGAATGAACATTAATGGTGGAGGTGACTTGTAAATGTATTCAGTTCCCTTCAAAATTGTGTGTGCGGCCAACACTTTCCTGTATAAGATTTGAAGACATGTCGAAGGTAATACAAGGAGCTAAGAAGTGAATTGTAGGAATTATCTGAGCTAGTATTAGGGTTTGTTCACAATCAAAATTAGTTTGGCCTCAGAGATTGCAAAGATAAAACATATGTTTCACAGAAAGATATCAGCTATTGATGATGTGGAATGTTGATCGAGATGTTGACTCACCTATGGTCCACATTATTTTTTCATTTTACTCAATGAATTGGACACTTTCTTTTGAAAGGGAAAAGTCACTCCTTATTGCAAATGTAAATATTATTTGTCTTATATGTATTCCCTCCATTTTTGACAATTTACAAATATAATTGAATTTGGAATATACCTCCTAGCGGTCCAATTCGATATTGACATGTGTACACTTGGGCCAAGGCTTGTTTTGCTCCCTTATTCTATAAAAGGGAATTTAGGGCCATTTGTGTGGATCTTTTGTTGAAATTCTGGAGCTACATTGAGAGAATTAGAAAAAATAGAGCAGATATGTTGAGTCTTTATCTAATATTTTGAGTCTAGACAGTAAATTTAGTTAAATGTATGGTTTCTGAGTATATTTGAATGATAATGGAGATTTTTTGAGTCTATAGTCTCTCCTTTGGTGTTGTGTTATAATTATTAATGAAAATATTGATCAACAATCATTTCATTAATTGTCATCGTGTTACACTTTGATATGTGATCTTGTTTTGGCTCTTGTTCATGGAATGAGTTAAATGCTTAGAGTAGATCATGAATTCGTATACGATGTCATTTGGATTTGGTAAAAATTCCTTAGTATTCAGTCATTGATTTGTGAATTGTAAGGTGATACTAGATCGTAATTGCTAAGAATTAAACATTCTTTATGTTTCAATTTGTGCAGACTCCTAACCCATAGATAATGGCACTGATCTTTAACCTATTTTACCTTTCTTGGGGTTTTAGTCTTTCAACTTAAGAGAAATATTTTAAAATAGTCATTGACCAACCTGTTATTTGTTGTTATTTTGCATTCTCAGCTTAAGATGCATAATTAACTCAAAGAATTGCCACCTTTGTGATTGATTTCATCTTATTTGCAATTAATGAGAATTTGTCTGCCTTGATTTACAATGTATGTGTAAATTGTTAAAATGAGTTATCTATTTGGCATTGTGGGAACACCCTCCCGGGTCTGGTAGAACCTGAAGTGCAGGAGATAAAGAGATACATACTTTATCTTGTTTGTTGGCCACTCACCCGATAGGTATTCGAGAATTGAGTTTGGCAGACTCATAGATACTTGTTGAGGCCTGCTTGATTCATTAAAATTAACCAACACCTTGCAGGACCCCATCCTAAAAGTTTCCATCAAGAATTCCTTAGGAGTGACAACATTGAGGATACTAAGGTTATCATCTTAGGTAATGGTGGTTGAGAGAGGGTCTAGTAGCAGATTGTCCAAAGCTGGGTTGGGAGCCTTAGCAGGGGCTAAATAAGCCTTCTAAAAATAGTCTGCCACCAAAAGACCGATCTGGGTAGGTGTATTGACCACAACCCCCTGCTCATTATGCAACTTAGTTATTTGATTCCTTTTCTTGTTTTTTAGAGTAGAAACATGAAAAAAAGAGGTATTTTGGCCCCCTTCTTGCAGCCATTGAACTCTAGATTTTTTTTTCTGGAAGATTTCCTCTTTCCTTAAAATTTGCTCCCACTCCCTTTGACTCACTCTTTCCTAATTGCAGGTTGGTAAGGTGAAATCCCCTTCTTCCATATTTTATTGAATGGTCTTTAACTTATCCCCTAAAGGTCTTTTTCTCTGAAATAAATCCCCAAAAACTCTTTTGTTCCAACCTTTCACCATGCATTTGATATGCTTAAGTTTATCAAAGATCCTGAACATGGGGGAGCCACGTATAGAGATGTTCCACCATTCAACAATTTTATTCTTAAATTCATGATGGGAGTTCCGCATTATCTTGATCCAAAAAGGGAACAGTCCAACATCAAAGTGGTCATTCATGACCAACATCATAGGGTTATATGGTCATAAATAGTCTCGGGTAGGGCAAGGAGATTAGCATTGATCAGGGTCATCCAGTTGTTTGAGAAAATGAATCTATCCAATATGACTTGAATCAAACCCTCCCCAAGAAACCTATTGGTCTAGGTAAAGGATTGACTTGATAGGTCAATGTCAATCAAGCCAATAGTACTCAAGAAGTTTTCCAGATCAGCCATGCTATCAGAATAATCCACCAGACCACCACTTTTCTCTGAAGGATATAAGGGGGAGTTAAAGTCCCCCGCTACCAACCAGAGAGACCCCCTATTATTATTTAACCAATTAGAGAGATCCTGCAATAGGGAATTCCTAGCATTCCTTTAGTTAGGGGCATAAACATTAATAAACGACCAAGAGCCAGTCGAGTAAGAAAATAAGACTGCCACACTAATCTGACAGTGGAATAATTCAAAACCATTGACCCTGAAGGGGTTCCATAACACATCAAGCCCACCAGACACCCCCTCAGCATCACTACAAGAGTAAAGGGCACCCAACCATATATACTTAGCAATATTATCAAAGTTTTATTTCTTCATTTTGGTTTCCTATAACAGTAAAACATCAATCTTATGTTCTAAAATATAGTTCTTCAGTGCAAGCTATTTATGAGAGCTATTCAGCCCTCACACATTCAAGGACAAGACCTTCATTTTTTACCCTTCTTTGAGGACACTTCCAATGTCCTCTTTTTTCCAATGATAATCTCATTCGTTGTCTCTATTTGCCTAGTTTGTCTCTAGATGGGCCTTCTCGGTTTAGAGTTGCCACCCACATCCACCTTCTTCTTTTTCCCTTTTTTCTTTGGGGTTGACCAGAACTACTCTTCCAAAGTTTTCTCCTAGGTCAAACCCACCAATTCCATAATAACAGTAACGCCCCACTAAGAACCATAGAAGACTAAATCTAAACAACTAAAAATGGACAATTTTTTTTGTTAAAGTGCAATGTTGTGCAAATGAAATTAAACAAAACCTTAATTATTGTCCTATGTCCTCTAGGGTACAGGAATGCATTACTTAAATTCCATTATCCAAGTTTGTGAAACCAAATAACTTATTACAACCAATCACTAATAATCATTAAGCATAACATTTAATTAAGAACCAGGAGATACAATCATATATTAAACATGAAGGAATAACTGATTACTTTCATTTCAATTAACAAGTATAATGTCACTAATTACAAAATTCCTTACATACATGAGATACATCAATTCAATTTACAATTACATTTTGTACAATGATACTTCCTCAAAAATAGTGAGGAGTGCTTCTACAAAAGATACAAGATACATGTTCATGATACAACACATTTACAAGAATAATGATCAAACTCCCAAAAGTAGATGTAGTGTAGAAGTCAAGAGATCAAATGAAGTTCCCACATCACGTTCAAAAAGGGAACCCAATGGAGGACGTAACACGCTCCACCCAACCATGTGAACCCAAAGGTTGACCCTCGTGCTAGGAGGTAACAAAGGGCCCCACAATAATAGATAGACAAGAACAAAGACAACAAAAGACTGACATAACTCACAAGTACAAGAAGAGTCACAATCACAATAGCATTAACTATACTTCAAGAGGCACATAAATACTCAAGATAAAACAACCATCAAGGAAATTCATGGATGTCATAGGGGAAAGTTTCATCACATAATTGGACATAGGTTATCCAGGTAGTTCTTCCTCCCCGGCCCCCATCCCAGGTTATCCTAGTAGCCTCTACCGAACTCCAGCCCCTCATACCAACTATGTAGAATCGAACTACCTCTCATGGAGATGAAGTAGTCAATTATGCCATTCCAGACCTTCCCATCTCACCTCAAGCCTAAACAACCACTGGAGGCTGAGTGAGGTACAAACTTATCTTGTTTAATCTTATCACTACCCTTTCCCCCTATTTAATTTTAATGTTGTCACCTGTTAAGGAAAATCCCACATGGGTTATCCAAGTTCCCCTTTGTGTGCTAGCCCCCATGGGAAGCCACCCCCCTATTGACCACAGAAAAACAACAAAATAGATAACATGGCCACTTGCACAATAAAAATCACAAATGAATCACAATGTGAGGCATTACCCATCCTGCTTACAAATCCATAAAATTAATCACAAAGACCAGTGAACGGTCATCATGAACATAATCAATATAGTTTATCTATATCATGATAAATAAAGAAATTCATCAAGATGTAAAACCTAGCCTCTAGAACTCTAAGACCAAATCTCAAAATAACTTAAAATGAACAAAATTCCATAGTTCATTTCCACAACATACCCATACACAACTTCACTTGACATACCAACTCAATGACAATACAAAATCTGGTATGGGTTACAAGAAACTCATTTAAAGCTAATCCACTAGTCAACTAGACCTAATTCTTTATTTCCAATTCTAATTATGGTTGAATCAACCTTAACAAGAATGAATTATTTTCTACTTTCACTTAGATTTCAGCAATAGGACAACAAGTTCATTTTATGTTCCATAATTTAAATATACACATGCATACACACATATACATATACATATATATATATATATATATATATATATATATATATATATATATATGTATATGAATCTGTATGCAAGTTTGATGATTGATAATATAAATCGACCAATATAAATATTTATTCTCATAAGAAAAAAAAATTAGACATGAAATCATAATAGTATACAGCTGGATGATAAGTAGGTATGGAATTAAGTAATGATACAATCCAAGTGCTTGGTAAACTGAAATATAAAGAAAAACCATTTTTAGTTCACCAAGTAGCTAAAAAAAGCTATGGAATTGAGAAAGGATATAGTTGGAATGCTTGGTGGAACATTATACAAACAAAAATTAAAAAAATTAACAAACCGTGAAGGATTGATACAATTGTAAACAATTTTAACTGTCATAACTACATGTTGAAACAACCGCACTAAAACAATCATTCGAACCACACAAAGATATGCGGTATAAGCTCAAATAGTTGTACTTAAGTACTAACTCTAGATTCTTTTGGTTGTCACGGAATTAAACTTGCAATGAAATAAGGAATCATTACATGTATGGGTACAACAAATTATAAGCATCAGCTATGCATGAAGAAGCTTTACAATGGAACAAAAGATAATCTCTATGCATGGAAGTTGGAATAAGGTCGAAACCACCAGTTCCCAGTTGTAAACTAAAGTGGATGAATAGAGCGGTGGAACTAAAGTAGAATTTAAATTGATGGGACAAAGAGATATCTCCAAATTTTAATAAGCCTTTTCTTAAAACCAGAATGAAGAGAATTCTGCTATCTCAGGAGAACTAAAATGCCTCAATCAAGTAAACAAGCGATTTGAAATTTGTAATTTTCAAAATATTTAAGAGAAAATGTCATATAAGAACCGGTGGTAAACAATAAGAAAGGAGTTTGATATGCACTTGAAAAGTAATGGTGTAATGGCTCACTTCTAACTCTAGTTACAATTTAAATCCAAACATATTTTCTCGCTATCTAGAAGTCTTAATTGAATGAGGAGGAGAAACAACGGTTCCAACTCAAAACTCAAGATTTTGATATCATATTTTAAGCTGACTCATGTAGGATTTGAATTAAGAGAAAAAAAATAATCTTTTATCATTCAAGATTATCGACTTCTCTATTTTGTAGGATAAGGTTGAACATCCATAGGCATAGATGACAATAACAAGTCAGAACCAAAAACACGAGAAACAAACTAGTGACACAGGAGAAACTTTAAATTCAAAAGCCAATAGAATAAAGACATGGTGAATAGTTGAATTATTATCATGCCTAAATCTACAGGCCTTAATATTGCCAATAAACTATTACAAGCTTGTACGGAAGAAAATTAGAAGTTTGAAAATCAAACAATAACTCTCTAGAATACGAGAATAATATTGGAAGGAGAAAATCTCATAACCCAAAGAATAAGTTAGGAATGTGAAGGAGAAAGTCCTCTTTTAGCAAGATACACGTAGAGAATCTACAGGAAAAAGTGTCAACTATCTATTACTATTATGATTTGATTTACATCAAGCTCAATGCAAATTTCCCAATTTCTTTGAAAAAGATTTGTGCACTCAAAAAACTACAAATGATTTGATAACCAACCAAAGAAACTATAGTATTCAATCATTCTCTTCTTAATTCCATTAACACAAAATTAAATAGAGGTAAAAGAGCCATGGAACTTGGAGTCTTGGAGACAAAAAAATAAATTGAGGATGAGTTGAGAATGGTAGTTGATTTTGAGCTTCCAGCTGCTATTTTTCAATTCGCCAAAGTTTTAATACGTCTCCCACTATTTGAATTTTCCTAGAATTTCCCTTTTAAGAAAACCCCAGAACACATTCATGACGGAAACCAAACAAAAACCAAAATTAGTTTATTTTCCTCTGGGAGCGATAAAACCAATTGCCTCTATGAAGTTAACTTCACTTCACTTTAATTACTCCTCCACTACCTTTTTGGTTATCTTCATTTCTGAGAGTTTTTCCCATTTGAAATTTTTGTTTAATTAACCTTCCACTAACTTGGCACACAAAATGCCATTATTCATTAATTTTATTATATTAAATTCCCTATATAATTATCTACACCAACATATCTAACTATATATATATGTATATATATATAGATTATTTAAATGTTCTATTTGAGGATTAACTCTTAATTTAATAAAATTTAATTTCATACTAGATTTAATTTAATTCTTTAACTTAAATTGGACTTAATTTCATTATCTAAGCCTTCAAGTTTGACATTCTAAATAAAAATAAATAATCAAACCAAGCACAAGTCTCAGACATGACACCAAGATCGAACAACAAATATCAACCGAAAACATGATGAAGGTTAAATGACCACATGGAAATGAAACGATACCAATAGACTTACTGATGGGGTGTGACAACAGAGATTCATCCTTGAAAAGGATGATAGCTCAAAGTGGGGGACCTAGTGTGACCTCTGAAAAACAACTCCATTGGGCTTTGGCACACTCAGACCTAATAATCAGGTGGAGTCAATGCCTTGTACCTATAGCCTACAGCAAAATGAAAGGTCGAGCATGTACATAAAGAAATAACCAGTCACACCATGATGGGGAAATCACAGAGTTTCAGGGCGCTTGCAAGCAAGTGATGTGACACTGTCCCCATCACTGACACATAACAACTAATATCACAACATGATAGCTCATACATCTATCCATACATTATATCATCATATCCATAATATTCAACAAGCGATTAGCTAAGCTACTAAATATGATATGAATAGGAACATCAGATATCACATTATCATTGAACTAACATCATAATGTCATCAATATCACTAAGCTAATCATCATAATGTTATCAAATAGTCTCAACATCTACACATCAAAATATCACCATGTCCAAATAATAACCAAAAAAGTCATAATGTTTATCAAATAGTAACATAGAGTCTAAAAAAAATCATAACATCTAGATGCAAGATCTAAGAAGCTATCCAAACAAAGCATAATTGTCTCATCTTTAACTTTGGTAATTACTTCCTCTATAATTTTTCCTTCTTCACCTTTGGTCACACTAGGCCCATCAGAATTATTATATCCAACCTCCTTTAAGGAGTCACCAATATCCGCATCCCCCCAAAGAGCTTGGCTAGGGGAGATAGCACTGACCTCCAGGTCCCCACCATCGAGCAAAATCTCGGCCAAAATAGGTACAACAAGAACTAGAGCTAGGTCCATATAGGGGACCTCCTTCCCAATAGAATAACCCCCAGAGATAACCATGGGGTCATCCAAGATGGGTGAGCTAGACTTGGTCAGGAAGTCAACAATCTTCAGAATGTCTTTTTCGAAGGGGTAGTGGTCTTCAGCAACAGATTCACCAGGGTTAGGAACATGATTAAAAGAAGATTTATAGTCAGAGATAAGGTGGCTAGGTTTAGCACACTTCTAATAGTAAACCACAACATTCTCATAATAGAATGGTTGGATCCAAGTACCAAACTTAGAGCATAGCTTCATAGAGGTAGGAATTGTCTTATGCACACCAATATTAACACAAAAATGGGAAAAAACTAACCTGGATTTGAACTGAGTAATGGAATCTAGTGTGATAAACTAGCCCAAGGAATACCCAATGCATTTGAAGATGGATTCATCCCAATATTCTAGAGGCAAACCAGGTAGGTGTTATCAAACTAGCACCAATTTATTAAGATCCACAACAGGGTCAAAACTCAGCTTCTAGTGGCATAAGGCCAGACTATGCTTCCCATACACCCAAGGCCTAGAAGAGAGGACCATGACCAAGTCATCCAAAGCCATGAATTTGAAAAGGAAAAGCCCACCCGTCATAGCATAGATGCCCACAATTCCTTTGAGGTTCCATTTAGCAGCATCCCATCTCCATACAATATCCACTGAAGGTCAGAAGGAGAGAAAATGACCCACTACTGTGTTTTCCATTAAGGAAAGAATCTTATCACTGATTGAATCAAAGATAGCAAAGTTAGTGTTCATGATAATGACTTCCTCTTCAGGGAAAGGAGAGGGGACCTTAGTACTCTAACTATCATTAGTTAGCACATCCTTCCAACCTTTAACCTTCAGAAGGACCACGACTATTGGCACCTCCACACTAGATAGAACCGAAATCACGGGTGACCTGAATTGATCCAAAATCATGGGAACCTTTGAATTGGACAAGCCAAGAGTGGCTCTTGAGGGACACGAGTCCACATGCGATAAGGAGAGGCTCAATTCAGGAGGGGATAGTGGGGGACTGTGGGGTGCCCCCAACATAGAATCCACCATGCACGCAGGTTGTTCAAATGTAGACGGAAGAGAGAGAAGCAGGAAAAGTTTTAAGTTTTTTTTTAAATGAATATATAATATTATAATTATTATTGTAGAATTATTTTGAATATTAATGGAGAGTATTACATGTGCATTTCACTCAGTTTTATTATATCTAAAAGTGTTTCAATTGTATTATTATGGTCATTAATTCACATCACATTAGATTAGCTTGTAGAATATTTGTAAACCTTAAAATTAAATGGAAATTTGAAAATGATTCATTGAATGAGAGTGAGTTCATTAATAAATTACTTCATTGGATTTTTATTAAAAATGGAGTAGTAATGAAAATAGAACTTTGTGATTAAACAAATTAAGAGGGTGTTAACAAAATTATGGCCAGTTATTTATTCTTAAATTATAGATATACACTTTACCTACAATTGGTAATTGTTTAATCTTCATTAGTTATTGTACTAGTGGGTCAATTAATAAGTGGTCCTAAGTAGTTTTAGTTTCTTGTGTTATTTTTATCTATAGATTTGTGATTGGTATATTTTTGTATTTTATTGTTTTTAAGTTTTATGATTTCTTTAGAAACAAATATATGTTGATGGTTTTGTAATTGTAATATCTATTTTTCTTCCAATATTTTAGTTAGTTTTTTTGTATTGTTAACTTATTTGATACATAATTAATACATTTTTATTAAATAATATTGAATCAAATAATGAATTAATTGTCTAATGGATAAAATAATTATAAATTAGGTCTAAAGTAGTAAAGACGTCACTAAATATACTATCAAAACATGTTATCTTCATAATTCATTATGCCAATAGGTAGGTTGTAGTTTGCATTTTCAAAGGTCTCATCATTGTGTTTTCAATATTTTTTAAGTCTAGCTAACATTTTATTTCAAAATAAAAGCTTATGGTTTGTGGATTTTGATTGAAAACATATTGTGATATTGGTGCAGGGGCACCATTTAAAGTGTTTGGTTCATTCATGGGTTTAAGGTCTAGATTGTAGATTGTTGATGAATTTTGTTTAAAATAAGGTCTATGAGACCATTTTATTATGTATTTAGTTATTTTTTAATCATTTTAGATGTTTAGGGGGGAAATTTGGCTTAACATATGCAAAAATTACATTTTTGGCAAAGTTGTCAAGAAATAAAGTTAGTTAAGGAGTTCAAAAGGTAGTTAGATACATTGTGGAAGTTGATTTTTAATGGAAACAATATGAATGTGATGTAAAAGCTCGAATAGAGGTTGATCTTTGAGACTGGAATTAAAAAAAAAAAGAATTTTCCTGATTTTTATGAATTTTCTTTGTTTTCCTGTGCTTTTTTCTTCTCTGTATGGACCCGTACAGGTGTATGATTCTCTAAAGATTTATGTGGTTGTTGATAAATGTTCTCACCTCCATTTGAACCTATTTTGGTGTCTTAACTCCACATTTGAAGAGAGTTTCATTCATTTCTTTAAGACTGCCCTATTTTGGTTGTGTAAGGGTTTGAGGACAATAATGTAATGATTTTCACCAATCCACCCATTGTAATGGATCTATAACTCAGTGGATTGGTGTGTATCATGTTAGGTTAGGTTTCAAATTCATTTAGGAGGTTAGGAGAGCATGAAATTGGTCGATGGAGTAATGCCCTAGGCGGGGCAGTGCCAAGTTTTATGTAAAAGTGAGCAACCATGATGGTGATTTGGTAAACTAATGGGCATGGAGGCCTTGTGAGTGTCATTTGAGTTTTTGCAGGCCCTATGAAGGGCTTCTAGTGAGTTGGTTGGGTGTTGAGTGGCTTGGAACCCCTACTTTCAATAAACCCTCTTGGTTTGGCTCAAAAACAAGGGTTTTGGGGTTTGATAGGTTGGAGGCCATACCATGGAAGTTTTACTATGGATTTGGTGGATTAGAAGCTTGCCTAGTGCTTCCCAATTGGAATTTGGGAGAAAGAGAGAGCTTGAGACACAAGTCCTTTGTAAAAGTGGCCTATTTGGAGGCCTAAAACTATGAAAAAGTCAATTTTGAAGCACATGGTCCAAGGGAGTCAATATTATATTTCTCATATGTTGTATAACCCTGAGAAGGGTATCTGATTCTCTATTTTTTTTGTGAAGTGTTTTGGAAAACATTAGTGGATTTTCTCTTAAACCGGGTTGCCTATGCTACAAGGGAAGCATGCTAAAAAGGTGAATTTTGATGAGTTCTTTGAAATTTGTTTTGAAGTTGATTTGATGTTCATTTGTTTGACATTGTGAGAAGGTTCCACCCCTATTCTACATTAGATATGTAGAGCATTAGCTCAAAAATATTGAAGGGATGACACTCATTTAGTAACTAACAAGTCATTGACATCTCTGAAAGATATGTGGATTGTTGATCATTATCCATCGAATGAAGTAGATATGAGCATGAATTATCAAAAAGATCAAGTAAATTATGGTGGAATCCTTATTCAATTACAACATAATTCAAGGCAATCATCAAATCACATGCCAAGTCAACATGACAAATGAGTCGTATAAAGAGATTAGAAAATGATCCACAACAATAAGTAGAAGATTGTTGATGTGGTCCAAAGACCTAATTTAAAATAGATAATGAGTTAAGGTGTTAGAATTAATACTATTAATACTTAAATGAATAAAAAATTGTTTAAAGAACAACTGACAATATTATATTTATTCAAAATCTAACAAAAAATTGTCACATGAATTTTTTTTTATGAAACATTATTTTTTATGATATAATATCTCATCTAATAATACACATATCTTTAAATACAAAATATTGAATATCAATTATAAAAAATAGATATTCTAAAAAAATAAATATTAAATATACTTTAATATTATGTTGAATAAAACAAAACCTAAAAAATTCATATAAAATAATAATAATAATATTGTAATAAAAACACAATGTAGTGATATGACCATCAAATACACTCACTTAAAAGCTAAAAGAGTTAGAGTGCGATGGAGATACTTCTCATTCAGCCCTAACACTTGTTTCTTATTCATTTGTTCCCTTTTAAATACTTATTTATGTCCCTATTCTTTAATTATAAAGATTCTAAACTCAATAAAGCTTCAAATTTAAGATTTCATTTCACAAGGATTAGGAAATTAAGTAATGGAAGGAAATGAAATAGATTTGGCTTTACACTTTATATGTGGTAGTTTTTACTAGTTTATTGATTGACCGCGCCCACAAAAGGATATGAAAATCACGGCAAAACCTATCCTGGGAATCGGACATTCCAGCAAGTGACTAATACCTCTTCATGGACGTTCATTTACTTGTCAAACTAGGGAACGTAAACTTTAAATGGAGCGGCACAATATATGCACTAAGAACCGGTTTCAGTCATAATCTACTAAAAAATAAAGACTTGGAAAGAAATTTCTATCTATGCAATAACGTAAAGTTCTCTTAACTCAATCATAGACTAAACAAAGTGGAAATCGTGATAGCTATAGTTGAAGGACAAACTATAAATTAGCCTTATGCTACAGGAACAAACACAGGGATGGATTATCGATGTTGCAGGAACAGTATAAGATTGAGCTTGTGCTGAAACTTCTAAAATGAAATCTAACTTGAATTAACAAAAGATAAACAACTACGCTCCTACAGATACTTACTAAGTGGGACCCCTTAGCAAGCATCAACTAATTGACACAGAAGATTGTGCTCAGAACTCCATCAAATTTTATTCATAATGTGAAATCATTTACATTGACTGTTCTGTTTCTGAAGACTAACAAAAACCTTGATTCATATTATATCTTTTACTCTTACATAATTTGCTTCTCTATCTATCTATCTATCTCCTTCTCTGATCTATTCTGTACTATTCACCTGCGCAGGAGGAACACTTATTTTTAAAACAGGAGAACAACTAACTAACTAACAAAGAAAGACGTGGATATGAAATATATCCCAAAATTGAGGAACAGACTTCATAAATGAGTTATCTGTTCAACCCGATCCAGAGAGAATCTAGCACTCCACTCTTCCAAATTAAATGGCATTTAAAATCCTTCCCAATGGTTTCGGTCAAAGAGTCTTCGCCAGAGCTTCCTCGAAGTTGTGCAAGAAATGGACTTTACTGCAAGGTCAAGATTGGTTGCGCTTGACTCGATCATACTTTCTTCAACAACCTGCGAAACACAAGGTAACAGATACGAAAGAAAAGGCGCGTGGCACATACACAACATCCATCCATTAATCACATATTTAAATCTATTTCATCATTCAAAAACTACATGCGCTATACCAGTCATTTGGGAAGTCAACAGGGTAATAAATACAAACATGTCAACATAATCAGCTACAGGAACATGAAAGTGTATTGCTATAGGATATCCCCCAATAAAAAGGTTTCAAGAGAGTTAAACAACCATAATCAACATAAGTAAAGGTATTAAAAGTACACCATGATATCCAGATGATGAGCATATTTTGGGCTCATCATTTTTCCCCCTACTTAACCCAATGCTGGTCCTCCAGCATTAAACTTCTTGGTGGTCTCTCTAAAATCAGTGGTTGAGGAATGACCTTGAAATGGAACTCCAAATTTGTAACAAAAGCCTCTATAACTCTGCCATCCTTCATACCTACGGGCTTCTAAGTCGTGATTAAGTTTTGTAGCCTGATAGGAATAAAGGGGCCACATTAGCACATGAGGTCTAAATGTTAATGGAAACGACAATTCAAACCTCTTTTGGAGTCCTAGTTGTATGTATTTGCTTGACTGTTTAAGAGCTGCTATAAAATTTAGTGGACTGTGAGGTTCAGACTTTCTTAACCCAACAGTTAATCTTTCCCACCTCTTTTCAACTCTGGAGTATGACAGTCTCCAAAACAAGTATGATTGTTCCTAAAATTCATCATATACCTGTCTCCTAAGATCATATACCATAGGATCCTGATTTCTAGAAATTCTCATCAGTTGAAACCACCAGAACTGTTCTTTGAGGCACAGAGCATAAACACTGGGTGGTGGTCTGCATTCCATAATCTGACTAGTTACCTTCAGCATTTCATCCATCTTTTCTTTTAACTCCTGAATTTCCAGTTTCTGCTCTTCAATTTTCTTTTTCAGTTTCTTCTTTTCCTCCTCCCAAAGACTCTGTTGCATTTTAGTCTTGGCTAGGTGGCAGAAAGTCAGGGTTTGTAATGTAACCGGTTTCCAAGTAGCTTTGACATATTCCAAAAATTCAATTAAAAATGTTTTCTTATAAACAACAATGGCTTGAAAAGTTACAAGGGGAATTGAGGCTTCATTGACCACTTCCAATGGTTTAGTCTATTCTTCCCCTTGCTGGAGGAAAAATTCCTGTTGCTGCAGTGGAGAAGGCTCTGCTTCCTCCGAAATCTACATAGCCACAACAGCCAAGTCATCAAGACTTGGCACTTCCCTTGTCTCAACTTGTTCTTCTTCAAGAATAACAAATGAACTTTGTGTAGCACTTTTAGACATATTCTAAGAAACATCAGGTTCAGACTCAATAGATTCTTCTGAAATTACAATAACCCCAGGTTGAGGTGAAGCAGGGGATACTTTACATTGTGTTCTTGTAGAAACTCTTATTGGCAGTGTTGTGGCTGTAGGAGGTGCTCTCGTAGCCTTCCTCTTTTTGAATTGCCTAGAAGGTTCTGCCTTGTTGGAGGATGATGGTGAACTGGTGATGGCAACAGGTGTTGTTGTAGGAGACAATGCTGCAGGGGAAGAAGTTGTAGGAGAAGAATGTTGCCTTTTCTGAGAAGGGGGGTCAGATTCTGAAATTTGCTCAACCCCAGATGACTCTCCGACCTTAGTTTTTCCTCTCTCTCTCCTACTGGCAGCCCTAGTTTGCACCTGGGCAGAGGACTCTAGAGTGAGAGTTGTAGGACTAGGTGCTACAGGAGCAGATGATGCTTGCCCTGTTCTTCTACTAGTGGACGCTATTTCTTCTTTCTTTTTCTGAGGCCATGGGGTAAGTGCTCTAGGGGGTTCTAGACATTGTAGGCTCTTTTGGGCAACAAATTCTTCCCAGGAAAGAGGTGATATATCTCTCAAAGAGCATGCAATCAACAATTTTATGAGGCCATGGTGAGCAATAGAATTATCTTTCCCATGTTGGGTTCCATGGGCACATTGTTCCAGAAAGTTTAACAAAAAGTTTGGAACATTAACAACTAATCCATGCCTCATATGACTTAGCAATTTGAAGTGGTAAGAATGCAGGTAGGAGAAACGGCCTTCACAAGTTAAATACCTAATTATGAAAGCAACGTATTCAGGGTATGGAGGAGGCAATGACACTCACTTGCATCCCTGCTTTGAGACCTCCAAAGATCCATCAGTGAGTATTAAAAATTTTGCCCTTGCAGAGGCAGCATCTGAAGAAAATTTTTCTCCAACGGCTGGGAGCCCAGTTACTTCTGAAATTCTTTCTTTAGTCACAACAATTTTTAGACCCCATATAGTAGCCTCCCCTTCAGAAAGGGTTCTCAAAAATTCTCCTGCAGCCTCCTCGTCAAAAGCATCTAAACTCAAGAAGTAATTCAGCCAACCACAGAGGCTGAATGCTCGGGTCATTTGAGGATTTTGCATTAACAACTCATGAGCTACAGGCTCATTCCTAACCAACTGACCACCCATGTTCATAGTTTTGATTTAACTAACTCAACTCCCTTCTGAAAATTAAGAATTTCCCCTGTTCTGCTCTGGTTTTTCTCTGTTCCACCGTCAATTTTCTTTTCTTTTCCAAAAATGAACTTTATGAACTTTTTAAACAAGCAATTTTTTTCTCTTTTGAATGTGATTCTCAATGAAAAACATGCAAGGAAAAAATAATGCGATCATATTTGGAAAGTACCAGAAAAATAATAAAGAAATATTATCTAAGCAGTTGTGACAGCGGTGAAAGGACAAGTTTAAAAAGTGGATTATCCCGCCCCCTACTTAGAGTATGACATGTGTCCTCACATGTACTAGGGAATAGGTGAAAATTGGGTAATAATGACTGATACAGATAGTGCAATAAATGAATAGAATGAAATAAATTAAAAATGCGATAATCAAAAGATATTGCGTACCTTTCATTAAATGTTCGTACGTGCTGAGAAAGTTGACAGCTTCGGCATGAGATGACAGTTGGAAATGAGATCATAATTAGGAGTGGTGCAGATGGATGAGGTGGATGGATGACGTGGATGGATGAGATGAATGAATGGAATTGATGGATGGTATGAAAGATAAAGAAGTGAAATGTGGCGATAAGTGGAAACGAAGAAAATGGGTTCCCTTAAAAGGAAACCTTTATTATGAGCATGCATTAGAAAATCACAGAGAAGCTACAGGAGCAAGGCCAAAGCCTTCAACTGCAGGAAGAGTTGTGGTAGAATCCTAAACGAACTGCTACATGAATTCCTCTTTTGAAAGTGGTTTATGGTACAACCGGAGGTGGTGTCCATTAACTAGCAGCTTGAATCTAACAGGATCAATTGTAACAAGTTACACTGAACCATTAGCAAATACATTCTCAATTTCATACGGGCCCAACCATCTGGTTTGTAATTTGCCTAGACTGTCCTTATATTGGGAGTCATAAAGTAGGGCCCAATCTCCTACTTTGAACTTCTTCTCCTTAATGTATTTATTATGCCACCTCATTCTCTGATTTTGTATCATCTCAGTGTGTTGCAGTGCATCCTTTCGGAGCTCATCCAAAGCATTGAGCTGCATGATTCTATCCTTTTGTGCATTTGTTAAATCCATGTCCATCTCCTTTGTTGTTCTTAGAGTCTTATGTTCAAACTCTATTGTCATCATAGCTGTTTTACCATACACCATTTCAAAAGGTGTATATCCTGTAGCAGTCTTCCAGGTAGTACGGTAGGCCCATATAGCTTTTGGTAATCTTGTGGCCCAGTCCTTCCTATGCAAATCTACAGTTTTAATCAAAATGGCCTCTATATCCCTATTTGTGACTTCAACCTGGCCATTGGCCTGGGGGTGATAAGGAGTTGATTTCCTGTGTCGTATATTATATTCATTGACTAAAGTTGTGATAAGTGTTGAAGTAAATTGTGTTCCTTGATCTGTCACTATTTCCCTAGGGACACCAAACCTAGTAAATATTTTCTCATAGAGAAATTTAGCCACTTTATTGTCCCTAGCATGTTTCATAGGATTAGCCTCTACCCATTTTTTGACATAGTCTGTGCATACAAGAATGTAGGACTTACCATTGGAAGGTGGATCAATTGGTCCTACAAAATCGAGTCCCCATTTGTCGAAGGGGGCAACTACAACTTGTGGAAATAAAGGTATCTCATCAGATCAAGTTGGTCTTCCCATCCTCTGGCATCTGTCACACCTCCTGGTATATTTAGCTGCATCTCTATGCAAGGTTGGCCAATAGTAACCAGTATTTAAAATTTTCATCGATGTTCTTTTGGCAGCAAAATGTCCACCACACAGCTCATCATGGCTGGCATGCAGTATATCATGAGTGTCCTCCTCTGGTACACATCTCCTCATAACTTGATCGAGCCCAATATAAAACATGCAATCTACAATCCAGGAAAAGTTAAAGCTTTTCTCTACCAATAATCTCTTTTCCTTAGGAGAGAAGTGAGGAGGAGTTCTTCCTGTAGCCAGATAATTTGTTATATTAGCATACCATGGGTGAATAACCTTAATTGCAAACAGGTGCTCATCAGGAAAGGAGTCTTCAACAATCACAGAGTCATCTTTCCTTTGAAGTCTAGAAAGGAAATCGACAACCACATTGGCTTTACCTGGTTTGTCCACAATTGTAATGTCAAATTCCTGCATCAGCAATAACCATCTTGCCAGTCTCCCAGATATTGTTGCTTTGTTCATGAGATACCGGATTGCGACATGATCAGTGTGAACAAATATATGATAACCAGTAATATAATGCCTGAATTTATTGAGGGCGTAAATGATTGCTAACATTTTTTTTATGTAACAGTGTAGTTCAATTCAGCTCCTTGCAAATTTTTGCTTATATAATAGAGTGCATGTTCTATTGAACCATCCTTCTGTCCTAACACTGCACCAATGGAAAAATCTAATGCATCTATATGAATATGAAATGGAAGTGACCAATCAAGTCCTTTCAGAATAGGTGCCTATGTAAGGGCTACTTTTAAGTCAATAAATACTTTTTCACAGTCCTCTGTCCAGGAAAAATCTGCATCTTTCTTCAACAGACTGTATAAAGGGCCTGTTGTTTGGCTGAAGTCCTTGATGAATCTTTTGTAGTATCCGACATAGCCTAGAAAGCTCTGTACCTCTTTTTGCTTGGTAGGAGAGGGTAACTTAGAGATAACTTCAATCTTAGCAGGATCAACTTGAATTCCTGCAGCAGAAATATAGTGACCAAGTACTATTCCTTCTTGCATCATCATGAAGCATTTTTGACTATTCAGTGATAGGTTGTGATCTTCATATCTCTGTAGTACCTTTTCCAAGTTAGCTTGAGCTTCCTCAAATGTTGTACTATAAATAGTAAATTCATCCATGTATATTTCCATGCAATCATATGAGATATCTGAGAAGATACTTATGACTGCCCTCTAGAAAGTTGCAGGAGCATTACAGAGACCAAAAGGAAAAACTGAATAGGAAAATGTTCCCCAAGGGCATATAAAAGTAGTCTTTTCTTGATCCTCAGGAGCAATCTTGATTTGATTGTACCCACTGAAACCATCCAAGAATGAGAAGTACTTTTTCCCTGCTAAATTATCTAGAACTTGATCAATGAATGGAAGAGGAAAGAAATCTTTCTTTGATGCCAAGTTGAGTTCTCTATAGTATATACATACCCTCCATTTTCCTCCTTTCTTAGGAACAATGACCAATGGTGAAACCCACTGACTATCAGAGATTGGGTAGATAAAACCAGCTGCTAACATTTTCTGTAATTCTTCTTTAACAATTTCTCTCAAAGCTGGATTAATTCTTCTTTGAGGTTGTCTGATAGGTTTGAAGTCACTGTCAATATATATGCGATGTGTATAGATTTTTGGGTCTAAACCCCTCATATCCCCATAGTCCCATGCAAAAGCTCTTTTGTGGGCTTGCAGCATTATGGCTAGGGCAGTTTGTTGAGACGGAGACAATTTATTATTAATATGCAGATAGCGGGCTGGAGATACTTCTATTTGTTTGGTGAGATCATTTATTGAGGTTGCTGATAAAGGTGGTGCATGTATATCACATAATAGCAAATCATGATGATTCTCAGGATCTAGTTGTTGCAGGAAATATTGTTGAGAGCTGCTATCCAAAACAGATGGGCTATTCAAACCAGCACTAAACTGCAGAATGTGTAGAAGCAAGTTATCTTCACTCTGAAGCTAGGAAAATGGATCAGTTTGTAGCATCATCAACTGAGCTAATGAATTGACTTCTTCAGATTCCTCTCCTAGATCTGGCCAAACTGGTTGAGACAAATCTGGCAAAGGTTGTGCAGGTGGGTATAAAGCCAATTTCTTCCTTGACTAACCATCAGAAATTGTCATGTCTCCTGAACGACATCCTATAAGGGCATCAACTGTAGCTAACCAAGGTCTGCCTAGGATAATAGGATATCCCCCTAGGGTTGCCTTAGTGGACAATATGGTGAAATCAACAGGGTATTCCCAAGATTCAAGGGTGACAATGACATCTTCTATTACTCCATCAGGTGTAACCATAGAACTATCAGCAAGCTGCAGGACAGTCGGTATAGACCGAATGTTTTGGATATTCCAACATTCCATAGTGTGCTTGGTCATCACATTAATGGCTGAACCAAGGTCAACCAAAACATTTCTTACTACTTGACCATTGATATTGATTTTTACTACAGGACTTCCAGGATCAGTATATTTTGGGATGACAACTTTCCCCAACATAATATCGGCTAACTGTCCTAGGACATGGATAGTTTGGGGGTCCTTTTTCTTTCTTCCTTGTTTCTTTAAACAAGCCTCTTTAATGGCTTTTCCATAAACTAGAACATCTTTGATTTCTTGAAAAAGAGGAATTTGAACTTCTACATTCTTTAGTTGCTCCAAAATATCAAAGGTGGGTTCTTCAATGGTCTTAGGTATAGTAATCTGCAATCTCTGAGGAAAAGGTGGTGTAGCCTGAGGCTGCGGATGGGTTCCTTGGAGGCAGTAGCTGATACATGTATATCCTCTACATGATCAGTAGGTTGTTCAGCAGTAGAGTTTGGAATCTCTATTATTATAGGTGACTGTGGAGCAGGGAGAGTGGTTCCAGACCTGAGATGGATATCATTGATATTCAGGGCGTATGTTGGATATGGGTTAGCTTCTACATAATACATAGGTTGTTGTTGTTGTTGTTGTTTGCTATTAGGATTGGGCAATGGTTGAGCAAGCATAGGCGTTTGTTTTAGAGGGCCAGTATTTACTGTAGGAGCTGCAGGAGCTGCAAGAGGAGGCATAAGGGCTAGAGGTTGTGGCTGCTGAGACTGTAGGAATCCAGGTGGTTGGTTTTTCCATTACTGAGGACCTCTCTATTGAGGGTTCTGCTGCCAATTACCTAGAGGTGGATTCCATTGTCCTTGTGGGTGCTACCAACCTCCTTGAGGAGGTTGCCATTGAGGGCTCTGATAATTAGGCCAGTATGGTTGAGGAGCATTCCAAGATGGAGGTGGACCATACGTGGGTTGCGATTGGTTATTATAACTAGAGTAAGGATTACCAAAAGTCAAAGGATCTTGAGGCATACCTTGTCTTGGAGCCCATGGTATCCTTTGTGCAACAAAGAAGACTTGGTCATCATCACCTTCTATCATCTTAAAATTAGTAGGTAGCTGTTTTGCCTCCATATTGGCCACCAACTTACATCTGTAGTCACATTTCTTCTGTCTACAATGTGGACAAAACTCAGTCGGGATTGCCTCAGCCTCTTCATGTTTCTTACGAGCTTGCATGGTATCCAACTGCATAGCCATGTTGTTTATGATGTCCTGCTTGAAATCAGACAGCAAGTTTGTGATCTCCATCCGGGAAACTCCGCTGGAAGAAGACTTTCCCACTGTAGCTTGATGACCTCTACCCTTCTTCACATTTTCTTGGGAGTAATTAAGACATATCTTCATGAGATCATCCCAAGATGCTTGAGTGATATCACCGCCTTCCATCAGGTCCAAGGAATCTATGCAGGTATCATTGATTCCTCTTAGAAAAAGTAATTTTTGAGATTCTTCATTAAGAGTATGGTCTGAATTCTTTTTAAGAGAAAATAGGAATCTTGATATATAATCCTCCAGACTTTCATCTTCCTTCTGTTGAATTTGGAATATATCATCACCTTTACTACCACTCTTACAGTATTCCTTGTATTTCTCAAGAAATTTTTTTTGCATGACTGGCCAACTATCAACAACACCCCTTCCTAAACTCATGAACCATCTGAGATCTCCCTCCTTCAAGGTAGCAGGGAACAATTTCAGTTTGTGAGCATCTGAAGTGTAGTCATAACTATGATAGAGGATATCAAACTCGAACAAGAAGGTCTTTGGATCTTCTGTGACTAAGCCATAGAACTTGGGAAGTAATGAAGAAGGAATATTCTTAAGGTTGTCATTGTTTTGTTGAGGAGTAATGGGGAATTCAAAAGTAGGAGGTTGATTCGGTGGATTACGTGCCATGTTCGCCTGACCAAGTATAGGAGCAAATGGATTTCCTTCAGGTTCTTCATCAAATGGGCCAAATAGCAGATCAACACATAGACCTTTAGCAAATGGGTCAATATCTAAGTCTCCTTTGTCCTCAAATAGGCTATAAGTTGGTTTAGTTTTCTTGGAAATGAATGGTAGGTTGGGGAGAAATCTTCCCTAAGCGTCTCTCCTTCTATGCATGTAATAAAAATGAATGGTATTTTGAAATATTTTGAAAAACTAACTAAACTACTGCTAATAATGAGTATAGCAGGTTCTTAGATTGACACCATCCCCGACAACGGCGCCAAAAATGGCCACACCCACAAAAGGATATGAAAATCACGGCAAAACCTATCCTGGGAATTGGACATTCCAGCAGGTGACTAATACCTCTTCATGGACATTCATTTACTTGTCAAACTAGGGAATGTAAACTTTAAATGGAGCGGCACAATATATGCACTAAGAACCAGTTTCAGTCATAATCTACTGAAAAATAAACACTTGGAAAGAAATTTCTATCTATGCAATAACGTAAAGTTCTCTTAACTCAATCATAGACTAACCAAAGCAAAAATCGTGATAGCTACAGTTGAAGGACAAACTATAAACTGGCCTTATGCTGCAGGAACAAACACAGGGATGGATTCTCGATGCTGCAGGAACAGTATAAGACTGAGCTTGTGCTGAAACTTCTAAAATGAAATCTAACTTGAATTAACAAAAGATAAACAACTACGCTCCTATAGATACTTACTAAGTGGGCCCCCTTAGCAAGCATCAACTAATTGACACAGAAGATTGTGCTCAGAACTCCATCAACTTTTATTCATAATGTGAAATCATTTACATTAACTGTTATGTTTCTAAAGACTAACAAAAACCTTGATTCATATTATATCTTTTACTCTTACATAATCTACTTCTCTATCTATCTATCTATCTCCTTCTCTAATCTATTATGTTCTGTTCACTCGTGCAGGAGGAACACTTATTTTTAAAATAGGAGAACAACTAACTAACTAACTAACAAAAAAAGACGTGGATATGAAATATATCCTGAAATCGAGGAACAGACTTCATAAATGAGTTATCCGTTCAACCCGATCCAGAGAGAATCTAGCACTCCACTCTTTCCAAATTAAATGGAATTTAAAATCCTTCCCAATGGTTTTGATCAAAGAGTCTTCGCCAGAGCTTCCTCGAAGTCGTGCAGGAAATGGACTTTACTGCAAGGCCGAGATTGGCTGCGCTTGACTCGATCATACTTTCTTCAACAACCTGTGAAACACAAGGTAACAGATATGAAAGAAAAGGCACATGGCACATACACAATATACATCCATTAATCACATATTTAAATCTATTTCATCATTCAAAAACTACATGCACTATACCAGTCATTTGGGAAGTCAACAGGGTAATAAATACAGACATGTCAACATAATCGGCTATAGGAACATGAAAGTGTATTGCTACAGGATATCCCCCAATAAAAAGGTTTTAAGAGAGTTAAACAACCATAATCAACAGAAGTAAAGGTATTAAAAATACACCATGATATCCAAATGATGAGCATATTTTGGGCTCATCATTGATTATGGATGATAATATTTAAGATTTAAAAAAATCATGTAAATTTCGGTATAAGTTATAAATTATAAAATGAAATGTGATAGATTTGGTTTTAAATTGATTGTTTTTAGTAAAATTAAAATTTGATCCAATTAATTTATGGATAAACTTCCTCCTGAGGTCCTGATTGTTGGTGTAAATTAATTTATGCCATTGCATTTTCGGCTTGATGAAGCTGTAAGGTCATATAACAATTCTTCTTCTTTTCCTCTGAAGTCAAATGTGTAACCTTCTTTGGATCATCTACTACCTTTGTCATACTATGAAGCTGGATCCAGCTTGTGTGCTGGCATTGAAGAATGATTTGTTCTGGTCTTTGCTCCCAAGCTTTTGTATTTTGTACCGAGTCTTAGTTTTGTGGGGGGCTTCTCTAGGTGGTGGGTGCTAAATCCTATCTGGTCACATTGTCTAGGGATTCTATGTGGTTTTGGTTGGGACTCTCATCTTCTTTTTTTCTCTAATTGTTTTGGAGCTATAACTAGAGGTTTACTTCCCTGGTTCTTTCCTACTAGTATGCTCCTTTTGAACTAGGGCTTGTAAACTCATTGCTTATTAATAAAATGTTCAGTGGCTTAGCCACTTTTATTTAAAATAAAAATAAAAATTGATGGGTTGTTTCTTTTGCTGTAAAGTTGAGTATAATTTATAAAAGAATTGATTGTATAGTTAGAACCAACATATTATTATTTATTTGTCATAAGTTCAATGTCTATGAATAATGTATATTAATTGTCATTTAACAATTGGAAATATTTTATTTTGATCACTTATATATTTATTTTCTTTTGCATATGAAATCTATATAATAATATCTTATTACTTACTTTAAGATCATAGTCATTGAGATTTTAAAAGACCTAGATCTAATATAATGGTCATGCTTGGCTACTTATTTTAAAAGAAGTTATAAGAATGTTTTAAAAAATTTCAAATACATGAAATCATTAAAAGGTCACCTAAAAGTGTAGGACTTTTTTTATAAGAGAAAATATCAATCACTAATCTTCTTTGAAGAATGTTTCTTTAAATATTTAATTAGTCTAAAATCTAATAATGAATATTTTTTAGGCTCTCAAATGGAAGTTAAGAAGGACTTACATTTTTTATTCGATAATTGTCGAAACTAAGTTTCTATTCAACTATATATTTTTTATAAAACAGTTATATGTTATTTCTTAGTTTATAAATGTATGTAAAGATATGAGAATAAGAAATTTTTTATTGTTTTTTATACTAACCAAAGTTAGGAGATTATAATAATATAAAATAGAATAAAAGTTAAGATCACAAAGCAGACTTGAAATGTTATTTTTGTATGTTCTTAAAACATTTCTTTAGTATTGTATCATCAATTTATAAGCTCTCTATCACTTAACTTATTTAATTAAAGTCTCTTAATAAAAAATATTCTACCCACCTTAAAATTTATTTAATTGTATTACTTTTATAAGTGATTGTTTTATTGTATAACTTTACAATAAAAAAAAAGTTTTAGTAACTCAAATGAATGAAAGTTTACTCTTTGTTAGATATTTACAATACAAAGTCTATTTAAGAGATAGTGAAACACATTTAATACATGGATGACAAATAATCCTTTTATTTATATGTTTAATGGTGTAATTTGCTCACCAATGTCATTTCCTATTTAGTTTTGTGCCCACCTTAGTAGAATATCCTAAATGCAATTATATCAGTAAGTAGTATACTCTTGTGTTAAGTTATGCTAAAGTCCTAATCTCAATGTAATCATCATTATTTCCTCCCATTTACTTCTTATTATTATACCTAGATTCACACTCTCTGATACAATAATTTAGAATACAATGTGATATTGTGGGAGTATTCAATATTCTACCTTACAATACATGCTAATGATGTGGATTTGATTATTTATTCCTTTAAAAATTAAATTGTATTCTAATAATTTCTATTTTAATATCATATAAAATATTCTCAAGTATTAAATGGATTTTGAACTTCTTTGAATATCATAAAATAACCAAATGTCTCAAAAGCATATGCAAAGTTGATTTATAATGACTAGAAGAAAGGGGTGAGGAAGTTGGTATTTAAATTTGAATATTTAAATTTCATGTTGATTCATGTGCATCATGCAATCATCATCAACTTATTGCATTACTATATGAGTTGATCTCATGACACATGAATCAACCTCAAATTTAAATACCAACTTCCTCACCCCTTTCTTCTAGTCATTATAAATCAACTTGACATGTGCTTATCAGATATTTTGTTATTTCATGATATTCAAAGAAGTTCAAGGTGTGCATTTAATTTAATACTTGAGAATATTTTATATGATATCAAAAAGAAAACTATTAGAATACATGCTAATTTTTAAAAAATAATAAATAATCAAATCCACATCATTAACATGTATTGTAATGTAGAACATTGCATACTCCCACAATTTCACATTGTATTCTAAACTCACTTTGGTATATGTTTTGATAACATATTTAGACCTATTTGAATCTATCATTTTATACTAAAGGTGTAGACACCTAGATTTTTCCATATCCAATAGCACTTGACTTTACCCAATCTTATTCAATTAAATAAATATTTATTATTTATTTAATTCATCCTTTAGCTTTACCCCTCAACCTTAATTAAATAAATTTACATTTATTTAAATAAGTTTAACCTTAACCTTTATCCCTTACCTTTAATTAAATAAATTTTCACTTATTTTAATTAAGTTTAATCTTATCCCCAAATCCTCCAACTAAATCAATTACTTAATTGATTTATGCTAATTAACCTTGATTACCATTTTCCCTAATATTTAATTTCACCTAACCCTTAATCCTTGTCTATTCAATCCTAGCCATTGAATCCATCTACATGGATCATGACCTAAATTTATCATCACTTAACAAGTGCCTTGACCTACCTATCCTACCCTTTTCTAACACATGTGCGAGCATATCTCTCACACATGTGAAGCCACCCTACCTCTCTCACTTGTCACATTCATGAGTCTCTCTATTAGTGTGTTCACACATGTGTGAGCACACCTAGTTCTTACAACTATGATGCATGTCATTCTCATGCATCCATCTTGTGACACTTGTCACAAGGCTAAGCCCTCAATCCATGCCCTCACTCTCATTATATCCTAGCCAACCATTAGACATTACATCTTGTCACTTGATTTACACATGGAAAATTTATAAGTGAAGTCCTTTTCTCTAATTTCGATCATCTTCCATTATCATACCATTGTGATATTATTTTATTAAAAAATATTTAATTAAATATATTAATGGATTTAGTTAAACAATCTTGTATTCATTGTTTGATAAAGTCAATTTGAATTTTATTTAATTATATCATAAAAAAATATCATAAAAGAATAACCATCACATAACACATGCATCTAAATATCCATTATCTATGTGCATATATTTCTCAAAACATTAAACTCATATACATTCTCTCTCATGGGTAAAAATTTACCACTTTGTGAAAATATAGTGTGAGTATACATAAAAAATAAAATGATAGTGAAATATATATATATGTATATATGTATTAGGGGAAAACCTTCCTAGGCCTTCTAGTGTTGGTGGTTGATAGGCGGATACTATAGGTTTAAAGTGTGTCTAGTATATGATCCATGTTTGTAAGCCCATTAGCTCACCCCTCAACTTTGCTAATTGCTCTTTATATTGTGTTTCTCACTCTCTCATGGTAGCCACCTAATCCTTTAGCCCTCACACTTTGGGATGATCTAGGTTTAAAGGTGTAACTATCTGGATCCTTTGCAAGCTTCCTCAAAGTTCATCAAATTGGGTCTATAGAGAATCATGTGCACTCTATTCACTCTTGACTCTTCACTAATAGGTCATGCTCTACTCTCAAGGTCATTATTTGTGTGGTTACCTAATCCTACTCCCCTATGTCAATACTATCACATTTTCTACTCTTTGATATCCCTACACTTTAGATTCCTCATATACAACTTGTAGCTATGTAATAGGCTAAAAACTATCCAAGTTCTAGTCAACACTCTATTGTAGCCTATAGTTATCCAATATTCTACCATTGAGTTGCATTGTGGGGACCACCTTTCTATGATTCAACTAATATATTCAAGATACTCTTGTGTACCATCTAAAAAAATAAATATTTTTTTTGGTATTAATACAAGATTGTATAATATAATCTAACATATACAACTACTATTCTATAAAAACTTAAAAATGCATAATCATAAATAACCTTCTTAATTAGGTCCCTAACATGCCAGTTAATATCTCCTACCACTATTTGGCTTTGTGCACTACCTGATGTAGATGGTCATACCACTTGAGCTTGCACTTTAGGTCTCTCCTCCCCAACCTCCTCCTCTAGGCTCTCCTTTAAATTTTCTCTCCTCCTCTCTAAATGTATGTGCTCTAGGTTGTCCTCCAAGTATATCCTCTAGATAAATAAGAGCCATACCTATTGTCTTCCACCATCTAATAAAACTAGGGGTCACCCTAACATCATCCATTTTTAAGGATAGCACTACATCCTCCTAGCTTTCTAGGCCACTCAATTAAATATTTTTGATGGTGGGTTAGGGATGATCTCTATCTCTCATACTATTTTTTTGTTAGTGTACATAATTGGATATAGCATTAGGAACCTATAGTGCCTATCTAATCTGCTTCATCACCTACCTATAGTAAAATGTGACTATAGTATGGTCATATCAACCCATAAATAGTTTATCCTTCTATATCTATGCTATCTAGTGGCCAATCCTATCCCATGCTTGCATTCTCATGCATGGTCTCCATATAATATCTTCTTGCACAACCTATCGAAGGCCTATCACCAAACATGTCTCCAAGGCTATAGTTTGTATGTAGTGGGTATGCTCTAGGAAAATCTAATCTTATTTATGCTAGAAAAATGGTTGGTCATATCGAGGTGATATACTTGAAGTCCCACACCTGCAAAAGGTTTTTAGTAAGGCTCTTACTCTCATGCAAGATGAACCAGCCTAGGTCATGATATAGATGTGCAAGCATGATCCATCCTCATGTAAATATATTTGAAAATGATCCACTCCAATAAATAAAGGTATGTTGTTGTGGTCCAAAGACCTAATTTAGAATAGATAATATTTTAAGATGTAAGCATTAATACTATTAATAGTTAAATGAATAAAAAATAGTTTTAAGAACAAATGACAATATTATATTTATTCAAAATTTAACAAAAGATTGTCACATGAAAAAAAATATATGAAGCATAGATTTTGATGATATAACATCTCACTTTATAATACATATATTTAAATATAAATTTTGAATATAAATTATAAAAAAACAAATATTCTAGAAAAAGAATATTAAATATACATAACATTAAAACAAAACCTTAAAAATTCATTAAAAAATAATAATTATATTGTAATAAAAAACACAAATGTAGTGATATGACTATCAAATACACTCATTTCTTAAAAGCTAAAAGAGTTAAAGTGGGATGAACGTGGTCATGAATACTTCTCATTCAGCCCTAACACTAATTTCCTATTCATTCGTTCCCTTTTAAATAATTTAGCCGATAGGCTATATATAGTGTGGGATTTAGGCCGGAAAGTTGTCTCATGCCGGAATTGTCTCACGCTGGACGGAAATTTAATTTAGCTGAAGTGTTGTCACACCACCATCCACTTTTCATTGTTGTTGGCACCGCATGCAGCCTCACCCTGCTACGCAGCTGCTTGCCGACTTTTCAGTGTTGTTGGCGCCGCATGCAGCTTCACCCTGCTACGCAGCTGATTGCCGACGGCCATATTTGTTATAAATCTGCTTCAGACGATGATCATTCGTCGCCCCACGCCCGAAAGCAAACTCTGCCCGTTCCTGCTCACGGCCATCGTTCACAGCACGACGCAATTTGTGCAGAATCTAGAGGTAACATTTTAGGTTTCGTTTACTGTGAATAGATTGAAATAGTAGTTGTAGCGAGATTGGTTTCGGTTCGTCTCATTTAAAAAAAAAATCTACTTTTGGAGGGTTTCAGAATAGTTTTTCTGCAATTGACTCAGCTTTACTTTATGTTTACATGAGGAAAACTAATTTATTTAGCCGAGAGGCTGTATTTTGTGCGAGGTTGGAGCCCGGAAGTTGTCTCATGCCAGGAATTTGTCTCACGCCGTCATACGACTTTTGAATTGCCGTTAAACTGTGTGGTTTTCAGTGAATGAATGATTTTTCAGCAGACAACAATTGTCGGAGGATTTTCATCTCTCTAGACGTGGCAATGACATAGACATGTGCAAATCAGAGAGGGTTATGAAGTGGTGACCCGGCAACGTGGAAGGTTTTCCTGACCCAGGAAATAAAGATACAGTTCTGTTCGTGCTAGTTCATCTGTTGCTTCCTCTCTGCGCTTTGCTAGGGCTTCCATTGCTTCTACGGTTTCTGCGTCTGAGGATGACCGCCACATAACACAGGTGGGTGCTTTGTTTTTGTTTATCCTATTCACGTACTGTAATTTTTTTGCAAGAAAATTTGAAACTTGGTGTTTGAAAATTCAATCACAATTTGACGGACATTTGGAGAGTAGTGTTTTTTAGACATAGTTTTGAAATTTTCGCAGCAATTTGAGAGACATTTGGAGGGTATTGTCTCTAGGTTTGGTGGATTTGAAAAATAATAAAATTTCTGACGTTCCAGTGGATGTTCAGTTTTTCGGGGATCAATTGTTTTTAGTTCTCGTTCATTTCCGCATGAATCAATGTGAAATGAGTGTCATTTGAGAACATTTGCCTATCTGCTTTTGTAGGGTTTCGTAATATTTTGTTGACAGCACGACACATTTTGTGCAGAATCTTGAGCTAAGGTTTTGGGAACCTGTTAGCCGGCCGAATCATTTTTTTTTGTGTTTGCTTTCATTCTAAAACAATTCTGTTGTTAGTTTGACATTCCATTTTCATTGAGGCAGGGTGTACGTGAGATGTCCCTTCCCTGAAGATCCTACTCCTTGTTCTACTGGCTTATCTGTAATATTCTTCCCGTGTTTTATTTTTCCTCTGTCTTATCTCAAATAAAGCCTAGCATTGCCCATAAACCAACCCTCCCCTTCCCCTTCAAGATTTTTATCACTATCCTCCTCCGACTGGAAAGTAATCTGCAAGAAGCCCAACACCCAAAAAATTATGCTAGGTTGTGGAGAAGACGACCAAGTTTCCCCCATCCATGCCTTGATACTGTCCACTGATGGCCTGATTCCTATAAAATTTGCAGTTATGGCTGTTTCTTTTCAAGATTTCCACCGTTGAATTTCAGAATTTGTCAGGGATATTGATCACTAGAACAGACTGACCAACCGTAAGCTTGACATTAAAGACTGAAATTTTCCCTTAGTTTTGCCTGCCAGTCTCCTTTTCTAGGATCACACCTTCTTCCTCCAGCAATCATCCCACTCCCTGACTGTTTTCTACTCATTCTTGAGTTCATTCTATATCTCCTTGGTTCTTACTCACTACTGTTTTGCTAGCCTCCAATCCAACCACCGTTTTCGTCAGCACTGCTTCTTCTGCTTCATCGCCGTATTCTTTTCCCTTGAATGGGAACTTCAGCTCCTCTTCACACATTCTGCCTTTTTGTTCATTGGATTTAATATAAGAAAATAAATAATGGTTATATAAATAAAAATATTTAATATATAAATTAATAATTAATCTGATAATTTATAATCATATAATTAATATATTATATTAATTAGATCAAATTCTGGATAGAATGGAGTGCAGGAGTGAAAATGGATAAAGCACAGAGGGAGCAGAAGCAGACAATAGAGTGGAGGACTGATGGCATGGCAACAGAATGAGGGTTGAGCAACCTTCCAAACACTCTAGAGATGGTGTTGGGCATGGTAATTCCAATAGATCAGGCTCTGAACGTTTTTGGCATGGCTTCCTTTCTGCCTACAAAAATGCCTCTGTTTTCTGGAATTAGTAAGTTTTCTTTTTGCTGGGGATGTCCACTTGAAAATGACTGATTCAAATAGTGTCCTTCATACCTACTTGTAAGTACTCCTCAGGGATGCTTCCAATTCTTAATGGTTTCGAATGGAATTCAATTTCACATTCGGTACTGATTTTCTGCAATAAGTATTCTCATACGTTTTATTGCCACAATCTATAATAATCAGGACACAAATGGGTGTCCGTGAAAATGGCTTGAATTGGCATTAGGCTTAACTTGGAATTGGGTTAACAACTTCCATAATCTTGATATCACTCTCTACTATGAGGGAAAGTTTCATTCGGTAATATTTCTATTATATTTTGCAACATTTAGTTTCACTAGACATAGCTTGTTGAAAAAAGTTTAGCACATTTCTGCTTAATGATGCTTAAATAGATATCTTGTTTCAGATGCAGTGGTTACATTTTTTATATTGGTGGGCCTATTTGCATTGCAACACTGTGGTACGCATCAGGTGGGTTTCATGTTCGCACCAATTGTCCTGACTTGGCTAACATGCATCAGTGATATTGGCCTCTACAATATCATACACTGGAATCCCCATGTATATCAAGCATTCTCTCCACATTACATGTACAAATTTCTGAAGAAGATTCAAAGAGGAGAATGGATGTCCGTAGGAGGCATTCTATTGTGCATAACAGGCAAGTTTTTAGTCTTGTTTGATAGCTACAAATGCGATCAAAATAGGACAAAGTGGTCCAATTGAAAATTTGGGATGCTTTTGTGAAAAGATACAATCTTTTCACTTATGATTTCAGGTTCAGAAGTAATGTTTGCAGATCTTGGGCACTTTTCACAGTTATCAATCAAGGTTTGCTAGATGCCCAACACTGCATTGTGTCCAATCATTTTAATAATGAAACAGTGTCCTTTCTCTTGAGCATTTATTGAGATTTATGGCATAAATATTTTTTTATTTTTTTTATCTACAGATTGCTTTCACTTCCATAGTTTATCCTGCCCTAATTTCAGCATACATAGGCCAAGCTAATTACATTTCTAGACCAAAACAGAATCCCCAACAGAGGAAGTCAAACTGCCATGATGCCATTGATGGGAATGGTTTTGAATTGGAATTAAAATTTCAGGACCAGCTAGGTGACTCTACTTGCTTCTGCAGCCAATCTTGATTCTTAATATAGTGTTTTGTGCAAACACACCTCATGCACCCTTACCCTGCTATGCAGCTGCTTGGTGGCCACCTAGGAGCTGCTTCGTCACGGCCAAGGCTTCCTATAAGTCTGCTTCAGAGCTTCGTGTCATTTAAAAAAAAATCTGCTTTGCGAGGGTTTTGTCCTGTACCGAGATTGTTTGGGTTTGTGTCACTGGGAAAAAATTCTCCTTTGCTAGGGTTTTGTAAGCAATAGGAGGCGATTTCTACATTTTACTACACCAGGTTCCTGTTTTAACTTCTTCCTGTGTAATCCCCATGGCCATGGTCTTAATTTTGTTCATAATTTTCTGTGTATATATTGATGATTTTGTTCTGTAGACATTGAAAATTAAGAGATTTTGGTATACATGGACATGTACAATGTTGGGCTTGCCGAATTGGGGTCTCACTCATTTATCAGACAACAGTTTCACATACATAAAAGTTAGGTCTACCTTAGGAGAGAGCTAGAAGAGCACATGGAAAACATGAACTGGGCTTGTCTCTATAATATCAATATGTATGCATGTTGACCTTATGTATGACTCCTACCTCTTGACTCTGTGACAAGTTTGAATCCTACCATCCTGCTGAGCTTTCCTTCTAAATATGGTTACAAGGTGCCCCGTTTTGCCCCAAACCAATTGGGTGGGTTTCACTCGTTTTGCTCAAATCGAAGTCTTGAAGATTTTGGTGCAAATGGTTGGTATGGGCTTTATTTAATTAGGGTCTGACTGGTTTGATTCATGTTCACTATTTCAGCATTAATTTGCAGATATTATACAAATGCTGTGGACTTCACCCCATTATAAAATTATTTTTTTTTATTAGATCAAAGGAGAATAAGATCAATTATTCAAGGAACCCCGATGAAGGAAATACTTGCGTCATGGAACCAAAAACCTGGAGAAAATCACCAAAGAGCCAGAAGAGGTAAGGTTACATATTTTCTTCAAATTCATTGTCAGATTTAATCTCAGGACCTTGAGCATTGTTTAAAACATGCTAGCCTCTATGAAAGATCCAGTGATGGATTTGTCTTTCCAAGCCTCTCAACTCATTGACTAGAATGCATAGATTTCTTGGACATTCTGTATATGGCCCACATTTGATTGAATGATCTTTGAGTAATCCTTCAGCGTGATCCATAGTAAACCCATTATAAGGCTTTAGACCACCTTCAAATAGGCCATTTCTGAAAGCCCCCTGCCACTGCTTCAAAATATGCTACTCCTTACTATATTACATCAATGTGTTGTGTATATTCCTTGCCAAACTAATCTCTTCAACAGGGGAACTAATCTCTAACAATTGACTCAGCTTTACTTTATGTTACTTTATGTTTACATAAGGAATTATTAAGAGGGCTCAAGTGGATTCGCTATCCTACAAATTCCCCTGTTGTTGCTTTCAATATATAGCCTGAGAAAGAATATTGTTGGCAAAGAAAGCTAATGTAACTTGTGAGTGCAATCATTAATATACATGTATGGAGAAAGCTTGGATCAAATGGTATTGGAAGGGGAAACAGAGACGAAAATCTCAGAATATGAGAAGTCTGCAAAGTATCGTAGAGTACTTCCAATATGTTGATATCGGAACTGAAAATTCCAGTTATGTGGACAGACATCTCCTCTCACAACATTCCCCTATTGTTTGGAGTAGTCTCTCTTTAACCCAATTCTCCCCTTTTTCATATCAGATCTCAAATTAAAAACAACATTCCCCTCCTGTTTGTATCTTCGATTCAAGAATGTTTACATTTGTTTCTTATGACAGGCAGAAAACCAGATAAATAGATTTAAAGCAGTGTTCAAACGTGTCTATGATTTACTATTGTAACAACTCTTTTCTGCAGATTTACATTTAGTTTTTAATGCCCCATAACTGCCCAGTTACTGGTATAGTTGTAGTATAGATCATTTTAAATATGGAGTACAAACTATTACATTTATCAATAAAAAACTGCTTTTCTTTTTATTTTGTCTTACTATTTCAAAGATAATTTTTTTTCCATTCTGTTATTTTATTTTATTTAATGAGATCAATATTTTAATTCAGAGGAGATGTCTGATGAGAAAAACATATATCATTTATTTCTTCTGTTTTATTTCACTCTATGCAAGCATGGTTCTTTGAGTATGCGCAAAAGAGTATTGCACAACCTCATGACAGATGTTGCTTATGATATACGTTGGCTAAGCCTACATTTGGGTGAGGCATTTTGTCAAACGCTCCAGTAAATGATTATTATAAT